>JAOTQJ010204954.1:0-19508 GCA_025642045.1 Solanum sejunctum
AAGGATGTAAAGTACATGATTCCACTGCATAACTAAGGGTGGTCCCTGATCTTCCACAGATGCATGGTTTCATTTGAGTTGTTACTTTGTATATGGTATATCCTGCCTTACATACTCAGTATATTATCCCGTACTGACGTCCCTTACGAGGGACCTACATTTCATCCTGCAGGTACAGGTGCTAGTAGATCTCCCCAGTCGGAGTACAGGATATTCAGTTGCTGTGATCAAGCTCCAGGTGGCTTTGGGGCTTTGTACATGTCTAGAGTTCACATGTTTTTATTGCACAGTTTGTTGAGGCGGGGCCTATACCGACCCTTATTAGATGTTTTTCTTTATTTAGAGGCTTTGTATACTATGTAAAGCACAGTGAAGTCATGTCTAGCACTTTAGACAGCGTGGCCCCAACGGCCTAGTCATATGCATTTCCTTTTGGCTTGTTATCATTGTTTATCTGCTTAAAGGCATGTCAAATGTATAAACCCCTTATAATATGTACAAATCGCATATAGTTACAGGTTGGTTCTCCCAGACCTTATCAGCAACAAGTGACGGTCCGCGATACGGGACTTTGGTGCGTGACAACCATTTACCTCACCACTGAACCCGATGAAGATACCACGAACTCAACCCCCAAACACACCCAAATGCAGAAGTAAACCAAATAAAAACCCTCTGATTCACCTCCAAAACCAACGAAAAATAGACAACAAAACCCCATTAAAACCACCCCGAAACCACCCAAAAAAACCCTTCAAAAACACACCCAACATGCAGCCCCAAATACATACATTTTCCCACCATTTTCGACCACCAAACAACCTAAAAAATGCAGCACCCAACAGCCCCAAACAATAGCTGAAAACAACCATTAAAAAAAACTAAAACCCTACAAAAAAATGACTCCAGCATCCCCATAGAACAGCCTCGAAACCAGCCCCTAACACCATCATTTTCATCCCCCAAAAGCTCACCCTTAACCACCCAAAACTAGCTCCAACATCACTATTTTTTATGTTGAAAACAACTAAGAAAATCGTCCAAAATGCACCTGCAACGGATCCCAAATCAATCCGCAAAACTTCCTTTCTTCTTCACCAAAACCTTACCACAAAAACCTTCGTCTCCACCACCATAAAGCCACCACGCAGCATCACCCCCTTGTTCGGTGAACCCACAACTTCGGTGGATGACGGTTAACAACAATAACACACCAATAAGCAATACTACCACTTCAATGGTGAAGCTCTGATAGTGCAAATTGGATTAGGAAAAGGTATGTTGACGAAACTATTTTTTTTACAGCTTTGGTAATAATGATGTACTGTTTACTTTTCTTTGTTGTCATTGATTATTTTATTATGTGTGAACCATTGTTTTCTTTATGTTATAATTGCTTTGCAGTGATATCTTTTGTTCTTAATTTGTTTTAAAATTATTACCATCATTTATAGACTAAATTGTGCACTACTTTTTTTGTTGTTGATTTACTATTTTATTATTATGCCTTGTTTCTTTTTTTCTAATAATTAGACTTTTATTTATTGATATTGTATTTTGTGGACTATATTTTAGTGATTTGTTTGAATTTCTTGGTGATTTGCTCTAATTTTGACATTATTATGAATATTTTAGGTTGTTCATGTATAGTTATTGATTATTTTAGCTAGAAGTTATTGGTACTGGAAGTGCATTCTTTTTAAAGCTGCTATGTTAACTTCCTCATAAAATATGTCACCTAACACTGGCCAATAACGAATCTATCCATCGGATTTCGAGGCCTCCCCATTCAAGAAGACGGAAAGTTTTAGTTTAGATTGATATTTGTTATATTTGTAAATTCAAAAACTTTGGTGTAAATTATGCATATTGTTTGTTAAACTTGGCCGGTGAAAAATCTATCCGTCAAATTTTAAGAAATCCATATTAAAAAGATGGAATAATTTTAGTTTTGTTCTTTGTTTATTCATTATTATGTATATTATTAGCGTTAGACAAATATTAAGACGTTCCTCATATTATTTTTTATTTTATTATTTATATATATTTTGTGATAATTATACTTATGTTATATTGTATATATCCTCTTCAATTTGTAAACAATGAGTTTAGTTGGGACCCACAATTGTAAATTTTGAAGGGTGCTAATGCCTTTCCTTCGGAATAACTTGAACCCTTACTCAAAATTTTTGGTTCACGAACTATTTTGTAAATAATTAATTGGTTTCTTAATTATTCTTAAAATTAGGTAGCGACTCTCAAATTAAATTATTTTTTTAAAATTTCTTTATTTAATTATTTTTTATTGAGTTGCCACGACGTTGCACCTTAGGGATGTTAACACATATTATTCATCGAATTTGCATTCAAGACATTGGATTATTATGAAATTATGAAATGGGTTAGACCTAATTATGTTGTATGATATGTATATGATAAGATTATGGTTACGACAAGAATGTGATTATATATATGTCTATTGATTGTGGCTCTTGGAGCATTATGGGTACTTGCACCATTACGGATGTATGAATGAGCTTTTTCTATACATGGGTATTATGACTATGAGTTACGATTTGATATTTGAGCGTAAATATGAATTATTATGAATAATGTTTGGCCATTAGGCCTAAGAATGTATTGACATATTATGATGAGACTTACTCCTCTTTGAAAGTATGAATATGTATATTATGAGTATTCTTGTGGGATGATGACTTAGTATAGATGGATTGAGGAAGTCCTCTCTTTCTTGTAACTATGTTCCTTACATAGGTTAAGTGAAATCCTATTCAAAATGAGATGTGTTCCCATAAAGAAGGTTGTTTCATACGAAATGGGATGGGTTCACGTAAGGTAAAGTATAATATCACATGATATGCTATATGTGGAAATCCTATCCGAAATGGGATATATTCTTGTACTGAAGGTTGCTTCATATGAAATGGGATGTGTTCCCATAAGGTGAAGTATGGTTTAGCCTTGGCAAGTAAATTAGCTCTTTACCGATGAGGGGATTTCATTGGGATTCCAAGTAATCGCTCGCTTGGACTTACTCATGTTAGTTGAGGTCACATACCCACTATATGTAGCATTGCATTTGACGCATTATTGGTTTCATGGCATATTTTATATTATTTGCTTGATATATGACCTTGTGTATATTATGTGCCCTTGTCATCTAACATTAAAGTGCAAGTTTGGTAAGTCACATGCATTGTATCCTGCATATTTAGTACATTCAAATGTACTAGCACATACTTTTGCCTACATGATTTTACCATGTAGGGACCAAGGACTTTGATCATTCACCATACAACACTTAGCTCAGATTCCAAGTTTGCTTATTTTGGTGAGTCCTGTCCTCCAAGGGTAATGCACCATCCTTCTACCTAGAATATTTCTTTTTATCCCTTTTATATACTTTGATGGTAATCCTAGGGTATGTCTTGGCCCCCTGACCTATCTTATGTTGGAGGCAGTATCAGATACCATGCAAACTCTTTTACGTTGTAAGTTATGTGCTATCGCTGAAGTCTATGTTATGGCTTTGGTTATCGTTATATGATCTGGTTATGAGGCTTGTAGTTTGATTACGTAATATGATGTGAAAGATCCTAATTCTTGAATTGCCCCCATAGTATGAGCCATACTTTCCTTTCCCTTAGAACTATGTGCTCACTTTGAATGTGCTTCAGAATGAATGATGTGAGTTTAGGTATCTCGAGGCTTGTTTGGGGACTCTGGGCTTTCTATTCGCTTGTCACTCCTAGACCTTAGGCCTGGGTCATGAAAAAAGATGGTATCAGAGCCCTAGGTTTGTAATGATCCTTGGAGTCCAATATTCTACATCAAGTAGAGTCATATTAATGGGTGTGTAGTGCACTATGCCTATGAGTTGGAGGCTATAATGACGTTTTAGGAATTGTCTCACTTCTTCATGTCTTATATAATGCCATGAATAGTCTGTTTAGTTTCTTGATCTTGATGGTATTCTTGCTCTATTTTAGAAGATGACTCATGGTAGATGTACCAGACTTTGCCAGGCTAATCAAGGGTAAGAACTTCAAGGGCCTATTGATGAGCCTATCTCTAATGATGAATTATGTATGGGCTTTGTTATGCTTACCCAGGTGGTGACTACTCAGACTGGGCAGGCCAACCTTCTCGGGATCCCACTCCATCTTCTAGAGTGAGGGATTTCACCCGGATGAATCCTCCAGAGTTTTTTGGGTCTAAAGTTGATGAAGATGCCCAGGAGTTCATTGATGAGCTCACCAAGGTGTTGAGTGTCATAGGTGTCACTTTTGAGGAGAAGGCTGAATTGGCTGCCTATCAGTCAAAGGATGTAGCCAGGTGTGGTACACTCAGTAGTCTATGTAGAGAGTTTGTGGTGATGTTATTAATTGGGAGGAGTTCAAGCTTGCTTTTCTGGATCGTTTGTTCCCTCTTGAGCTTAGGAAATCCAAGATGATTGAGTTTATTAACCTTAAGTATGGTATTATAAGTGTGAGAGATTACGCCCTCAAGTTCACTGAGCTCTCTAAGTATGCTCCGACACTTGGGGCTGACTCTTATGCAAGTAAGCACAAGTTCATTTCTCTTATCTCCAACTTGCTTGTGAAGGAATGCCATACAATGTTGCTCATTCAAGATATGGATATATCTAGGATCATGGTTTAAGCAAAGCAGATTGAAGGGGAGAAACTTCAGGATAGTAGAGTCCATCATCCCAAGAGGGCCCATTTTGATGGTAAGTTCCTTCGATCTTAGAGGTAGTGGTTTTGGACGCTTCCAATAGGGCCAAGGTTCCAATGCTCAGGTGGATAATGCAGAAGTGGCTTTTCTCAAGACACCGGTTAGTGATATACCAAGGTATCCTCCGTGTCTCAAGTACAGGAAGTATCACATGGGTGATTGTTGGAGGAGTTCGGGCACCTAAAATGGATGTGATGACAAAGGCCATAAGATTGTTGATTGACCTAGAGATACTCAGGAGGGGAAGGGTCAAGTGTCTAGAGGTGGTCCAGGCTAACCAAGAGCTCCTCAAGGTGGTTCCCAAAGGAACAACAAGTTTTATGTTCTTCATTCTCATCGGGAAGTTGAGGAGACCCCAAATGTCACTATTGGTACGTTAAAAGTCTTTGAATTTGATATTTATCATTAGCTTGACCTAGGTGCAAATTTGTCTTTTGTGATTACTCTATTGGATATTATGTTCGATTTGAGCCCCAAGATCTTGAGGGACCCTTTTTTCAGTTATTATTTCCATGGGTGAATCTGTTATTGCACATAGAGTTGCCATGGCTATCCTATTTCTATGTTGTATAAAGTCTTCTAGTGTGATCTTGTGGAACTTGAGATGTTTGACTTTGATACAATTCTTGGGGTGGATTGGTTGCCGATATGAATATAGGGGTTTTTCTCCAAGGGGGAAATAGTGTACTTCGGTATCAAGATGGGTTATATGTTCTTGGTATATGTGACCTTAAAGAGAATTAGTTGGTGATCCTACTACTATCATGCCTTTGGAAGGTGTTAAGATGGAGGAGAACTTGTCTTATTAGGAAGTTTCTGTAGAAATTTTTGATAGACAAGAAAAGTGAATTCTTAATAAGGATATGGCTTTATTTAAGGTACTTTGGGAAAATAAACCTATGGAGAGTGCTACATGGGAGGCGGAGTTGGACATGATAAAGAGATATCCCTATCTTTTTCGATCTACTCAAGCCTAAGTTGCTAGGTTCTTCCTTCTCCAAGTGGTCCTAGTCCTTTCAATTCTTGAGTCTCATGGCATGTCATGCTTACATATGCATTAAAATGATTTTCATGATGTTTCTAAATGACTTGAATACGTTTTGATATAAGTTACAATGACTTGATGATTTTCAAATGATGAATTATGCATTATAACTTGTGTCTGGAAGTTTCATATTCTAATTCAAGCCTTTCAATCCTTGTTCTTCCACATTCGAGGACCAATTTTCCCAAAGGGAGATAATGTAAGGACCTGAAGTTTTGTGTAGCTTTAGTGATGCTTCGAATTTGGTTTCAAAAAGTTTTGGGCCAAGGTGACACCTTATGGAAGCCTCCATAAACTATCTGACCTTTGTATACGACCCCTAAATCATTTTAAGCTCCTTTATTACTATTTGTCTTATTCTAAATAATTAGCTTCTCATTCACTCGCTCAAACGCTTTCCGAATCCTCTTTTCAAACTCTAAACAAGGGTTTTCGATGAATCCTCCAAGATCAGTCTAAGTTCAGTTCCGAGCCCTCAATTCAAGCTTATTTATGTTATTTAGGGCCATCATAGTTTTCCTACATCAAGCCAAGTTCAATGGAATTTCATTTGATAAGTTTTAACAAGCATCGATAGATATGTCAACTTTAAATGGTCATATCTCTTCGCACAAAACAAACTGGTGTCGCACGACCTTTTATATTGAAGATCATTGAATTAGCTTTCCAACGCATTTGGTTTCACCTTATTTGGAGTCCGTATGAAGAATTTATGCCCATTTTCTCAAAGTCCTCCTCTACTATGTTGCCTCCATTTTTCCAAGGCAAGCCACACAAGCATCCATACGGGTCGTGTGGCTTCTCACGAGCCGTGTGGGTGTAGTATCATAAAAGTCCTTCCTAAAATTTTATTCTATGTGTGGAATCATGTCTCTTGACTTGGAACCTTCATATGGATGCTTGTATGGCCCGTGCGCATGTCCTTGAGCTAGAACAAACAATCTTTGGGTTTAAGTAAGGGGGTACGGCCAGGCTCACTGGCCATGGGCCAGCCTTATGTCCCTCTTGCCATCAATAAATTCTCCAAGTGATGGAGTGCTGGCAGTTACACGAACTATGAAGCCTTCCGTGTGGTTAGTTTTGTAAAATATTTCTAAGTATGGGATTTCCATTTTGAACTTTCTTTAAGCAAAATTTTCTAAGTATTGTATCATGAATGGTCCTTGGTCTTCTTCTTCTTCTTTTTATTATTAGTATTTGTATTATTTTTTATCATTATTATTCCTTTATTCTCTCATTAACTAGCGTATATATGTTAGTTTTATCATAGTTAATTACTATCATGTACTAGTCATTATTAGTCGCACTTGTTGTTCCCCTACCCTACACTTCATTTTGTCATATCTAGTCCTTCTGCTTATGGGTTTTGAGCTGAGGGTTTTAGGAAACATCCTCTTTACTTCTATGAGGTAGCAGTAAGGTCTGCATTCAATCTACCCTCCCCAGACCCCACTTGTGGGATATCACTATGTATGTTGTTGTTATTGATTGTTATGGGTACACGGACCATGTAATGCCACACGGGTCGTGAACCCTCTCTTGAAGTGGTGACGTGCAAATTTTCAACTCGTTTTATTAATGTCATTTTCGTAAATTTAATTTATTCTAATGACTTTTTGGGACTTCCTTTGCTATCTTAAGGTTTTCTAATAACCTAAAATCCTATTGAAATTCATTCTCTCTTTCTACACTCACTCAAAAACTCCTCTCAAAGAACACTTGTGGGATTCAATCTTGGGGTCAAGATAAATACTATTCTTCTTCAAATTTCTCTTGAGATTTTTTCATTGGGTCTAGGTATGTGAGTCTGATCTTTGGTTCCTTTCAACCAAAGATACCCAAAACTTTTCTATCATTTTTCATGAACTTTACTCCGTAAAAGTTGGGTTTTTAATTGTCTTGCTTATTAAATTCAATTAATGAATGGGTTATACATATATCATGATTTTAAGTTGATTTAAACTATAATATGATGAATTGCATTGGGTTTATGAAATTATGAATATGCATGTTCCTTTTTAATGCTTGTTAATGCATGAGTGATTATATTTTGATTTTAAATATGAATTTAATTATTTTTTCATTTGAATTTCATATTATATCATTGATTTAGATTGAATCTTAATTACCCATGCTTCCCTCACATCATTCATTGCATTTGCATTAATGACAATGGATTATTATGGAATTATGAAATAGGTTGGACCTAATTATGTTTTATGATATGGATATGATGAGATTATGGTTACCATAATAATGTGATCACATATATGTCCATTGATTGTTGCTCTTGTAGCATTACGGGTGCTTGTACATTACAAATGTATGAATGAGCTTTTTCTATACATGGGGATTATAATTATGAGTTACTATTTGGATTTGAACCTAAATATAAAAAAATTATTAATAATGTTTGGCCTTTATGCCTAAGAAGGCCTTGATATGTTTTGATGAGACATATATGTGCCGAACATAGGTTATGTGAAATCCTATCCAAAATGGGATGTGTTCATGTAAGGAAGGTTGCTTCACACAAAATAGGATGCATTCCAGTAAGGATAAGTATAATGTGACATGATATACAATATGTGGAAATCCTATCTGAAATGTGTAAGGAAGGTTGCTTCATATGAAATGGAATGTGTTCCCATAAGGTGAAGTATGGTTTACCTTTAGCAAGTAGACCGTCTCTTTATTGATGAAGGGATTTTATTAAAATTTCAAGTAATAGATTGCTTGGTCACGTCCCTACAATATATATTGTTATTGCATTTTATTCATCATTGGTTTCATTTTATATTGTATACTATTCTCTTGTTATATGACCTTTTTTATATCATGTGCCTTTATCATCTAACATTGAAGTGTAGGTTTGGTAGTCACATGCATTGCATCCCGCATATGTAGTACATTCAAATGTACTAACGCATACTTTTGCCTACATGATCTCACCATGTAGGGACCAGGGACTTTGATCATCCACCGTACACCACTAAGCTCAGATTCCAAGGTTGCTTGTTATGGTGAGTCGTGTCTCCTAAGGACAATCCACCATCTTTCGACCTAGAGTATTTCCTTTCATCTATTTTATTTACTTTGGGGGCGAGCCCGGGCTATGTCTTGGCCCCTGACCTATCTTATTTTAGAGGCAATGTTGGACACCTTGTAAACTCCTTTATGTTGTATGTTAAGTGCTATGGCTGAAGTCTATTTTTGTTGCTTGGTTACATATTGGTTATTATTTTATGATTTGGTTATGAGACTTGTAGTTTGATCATATTATATGATTTGAAAGATCCTAAGTCCAAAATTGCCCCATAGCACGAGTTATTCTTTCCCATCCCTTAGAACTATGTGCTTACTTTTAATGCACTTCCTAACTAATGGTGTGAGCTTCGGTATGTTGAGGCTTGTTTTGGGACTCTTGGGTTCCCATTCGCGGTGTTAATTCTAGACCCTAGGCCCGGGTCCTGATACATACTTGCTCAATGGGCCATAACAATAGACATTTATCTAATCACATTCTTGTAAAAACCATAATCTTGTCAAAATCATATACATAAATATAATTGGATCTTGACCCACTTCATAAACATCATAAAAATCATAGTCATGTATGCATATGCCATGAATGAGATAGGACATAGCATGCAATAGAGATTCAAACTTAAACCAATAATACATTATGAAGTTCAAGTGAAATCATAATTAAATCCATATTTAAATCATAATACAAATTACCATGCAAAAATCAAGCTTTAGAAGGGGACATGCATCTTGATAACATCATAACTTCAATATAGTTCATCATGCAAGGGCTTAAATCAACTTAAAATCAACAAATAAACATAGCCCATATGTCAATTGAGTTTAATAAACCATAATATTGAAAACCCATATTTAAAGTAAGCTAAAATTCCATGAAAATCACTTGACAAGAGTTTGGATCTTCTTGGTTGAAAGGCACCAAGAATCAAACCCACATACCTTAGCTAATGAACAAGATTCAAGAAGAAATGTGGTGAAGAAAGAGCCCTTCCTTGATTCCCAACCTTAAAACCCACAAGAGTTCTTTGAAAGAGACTGAAGAGTGACGTGAGAGAATTTCAAATATGAGGAGTGAATTTTTAATAATAGGAATTAAGTTTAGGTCATTTGGAAGTCTTCAGGTATCATAGGAAGTCATAAGATACCCTTAAAACTAAACCAGAATTATAAAAACACCATTAATGAAATAAGTTGAAAAATTGAACATTGTCACTTTAGGGAGGCTATACGGTCAGTGACATATCACAGGGACTGTATACTTGTCCCGTGAACCAACACATAAGAAATATTAGGATCAATGAAGGTCTGAAACGGTAATCCCCTACATAGAATTTTTTTAACAAAATTGTTCTTATGAAAGGGCCACATGGGCCGTGTAGGTGCCTGTACTACCTCCCTTAGAAAATTTTCCCATGACCAAGTTACGAGATGGTGATTCTATACATAGAAAAATTTCACTCCTTAAGCCATATAGGAGGCCTCATGGGTCGTGTAACACCTCACGAGCCGTGCAAGAGGCTGTGTCACTAGACTTGGTCCCACAATTATGGGATTTCAAGCCAAGGCCACCTCACGGCCTACTAAATGGTCTGTATAGTATCACACTAACTATGAGGGTCTAAGTGTTGTGTGCCTGAGTTCAATACTCCACTCTTAAGGGCCATCATTCTTTTATAGGCCAAGGGTTATTTCATGGGGACTCCACATAGGTTGTTTCACTTCATATGGACCGTGTGGGCTCCGATGAAGCACACCTTGGTCCAAAACTTTTCGAAACCAAGATTGCCAAGCTTCTGCAAGGTCGTACCACATCTGGGTCCTTACGCTTTTCAACTCTTTCACCTTAACAACTCAAACATTGTTAACTTTCTCTCCCTTACTTCTTATTTTCAAGCTTTTTGTGTAATTTCTCTTCATTTTTAGCTTGTGCCTTATTTTCAAACTTGTTTTGCTTTATCAACTCATACTAAGGCATTTATTTCTCTTTATCTCTCACCTTGTACATGACTATCTATTCTTCCTTTTATTCCCAACTCCTGAATTCCTTTTTTCTATTATAAAACAACATAGGCCACCCTCAACTTAGGCTTTTAGCTTGAGGTGAAGTGCACAATACTAATCCCCAAACCAGGGTCACCTTTCGTAGACACCCCCAACCTAGGTTTTTTGCCTCATTCAAGTTTCACACTGTTCAAGGATAGACCAGGGCCAATATCAAGGTATTTCACTATATAAGGTTAGGCAAGCGAGGTATTAAGATAGAAAAGCTACATTTAATACTCAAACATTTGGATCAAGTGATAAACT
Source organism: Solanum sejunctum (assembly GCA_025642045.1). NCBI lineage: Eukaryota > Viridiplantae > Streptophyta > Magnoliopsida > Solanales > Solanaceae > Solanum > Solanum sejunctum. The sequence continues at coordinate 11,159 of JAOTQJ010204954.1, forward strand.
CTTTCAGTTGGTGGGTCAGTTAGGCAAAAATGGACTAATTCAAAGAACAAGGACCTAAGATCCCTTCCTAATCCATCCAATCTCGTGTTCAACTCAAAGTAACAAAGCAAGTTTAGGATCAATACACAATACATGAACACAACAAATTAGCTCACACACACATGGTATTGCATACATAGCAAATATAGACTCACAGATCATGCGTCAAGCATCAACTTGCCTTCACTTAATCACAACAAACATTGCCAAACCATTCAAATATACATGATCACAAAATAAGTATTAGTTAACAAAAATTTTCAAGGGTACTAATTTTTGCAAAAGTTTTCATAAACCATCAAACAATGCACATGCCAAAAGTTTAATCACCATATACCACAAAAATTATCTACAACTTCTAAAACGTGCCGGTTCAACATAAAAAATAAAAATCCATAAGACAAAAGAACACAGGCAAGAAAATATTGAGATATCAAAAACTAGTATAGTTTGGACTAAAGGCTACTCAGATTTCACCCTAGTCCATAAGCACTTTGCCCTTAAATTTAAAAACAAACATAATAAGAACAGGGGGTCAAGAGTCAAACATCAAATGGTGCCTAAGCATTGGTCTTCGGTTGTCCGTAAAAGTCTCTCTCCTGTAGGGTAGTCTATGTTGTAGCTGTGCTAGATGAGCCAACGCCCTGCAATCTCTCAAGCTCCTGAGCTTTCCTTTCTCTCTCGATGTCTTCAGGATGAACTCAATGATCTGCTCATCTAGCTATTTATCGAAGGTCTTCTGTCACTTGTACCCCTAATATGCATTTGTCTCCTTGATAGGTCTTTTCCTAGGAGCACGCAGTGGATCTTCCTCAAACATATCAAAAAGCATCTTATATACAAATGTAGTCTCGAGAACTAGGATCGGAGCCACTAATGACATAATCAAGTTAACCTTGAACTCAATTATCTCCTAATGAAAGGCTGACAAATCTATAGGTTGGGCCTCAGGAAGTCTCTTTTATACTCTTGCCGTGAAGGTATTGACTCGGGCATCCACTGTAGCAATCGTTTGATCAACAATTGAAGTAGTGAATGCCTTGCATCTATCCTTTGATGCCTAAACTATCTACTGGACTCACGACTTAATTTGCCGCATGACCTAAGTTACGTGATCCTTATCCTGTCATAATCTCGAAGCTATAGCCTACAAAGAAATAGCAAAAATGATGTCTGTTGAAGGAGTCAGTGATATAAATGACTCTGGTACGGGTGCAAATATAGTGGGACCCATCTCAATGGTTGGTTGCCATAGGCTGCTCTGGTCCCTCATCAGTAGTAGTGGCAACTAGAATAGAAGTGATGGCGACCATCGAAACCTCAGTAAATGGCTTTGGAATGAAAGTCTCGGGCATAGGAGGAGGTACTTCCTGCTGAAGTGCCACTGGGTTCTCATCAGCCTTTATCATGCTAGGATCCATGGTGTGGAAGGTCTCAACATATGGATTTAGATGAAGTGAAACTTTCACCTGTGCATCCATACATAACCTATGGATAACCACTGAGAATGGCATGCATGTGGATCTCCGAAGTGACGACTTATGGATCCGCTTAGCTATTAGGCACATGCAATTAATATCACAACCAGCTAAGATACTAGATAGTAGAACTGCTCACTCCAATGTAATGATGTTATCTGCAAAAGAGGGTTAGATGCGAGACCTAGTGATGGCCTACAAAAACTTAGTGAAAAAAGGGAGGGAGGACCTCATTATAGACTCAGAATGCTCAGTAGCCACGTAGGCTCCAGACCATGCTCCGCTATCTGACTAGCCACCCATCTCATCAGCTCTATCCGCTGGTCCACACTCTTAATAATGATGGCCTGTCTGATCTGGTAAATCCATCGGTCATTCTCAGCTATAGACTATAATTCTCTATTAGTAGGCCCAAATTGTATATGATAGATCATCAACTCTGAGATGTTGAGTTGCCAGCCTCTAATGAAGACTTCTCTCAATTAGAGTTGATCGAGAGCCTTCTTTACCTTGGTAAGATATCGCAGAATAGTAGAAGCATAAGTTGCATAGGAGTTGAGCGTATTTACCTAGCTTTTCTGTTAACCACTTGAGCGCATGTTGCTCAAGCTCAACATTTAATCTGGGACATGGCTCAAGCCTATGTCTAACAATTGGGGCTTCTCATAAAATGATTTCACCAGCTTTCCTTGACCTTTGCGCTCTAACCCCTATTTGTAAATAGCCTCCATGACCTCGATACCCTATCAATGATGTTGAGGATCTGTATTATATATACTTGGGGCAATCGAGGACTGGGTTGCTCTTCCATCTTGTGGTATATCCTATGACTCATACCCATATTCACTACCCTCCTTATCAGAATGGGAGGTACTCTCCATCTGCATTGGGGTCTGAGTATACCTAGCTCTCATTGGAGAAACCTGTGACTTAGAGTTAATTCGAACATTATGGACCTTGCTAGAACCATCGATTACTCATCGTATGAATCTTCATCGAGATGTCTCCAATTGAAAGCCCTAATAACTGCATTTTTGTTTTTAGGAGCCATTATGCGTAAATCATCAAAACCCAGTATTAGCCTTAAACACATAACTACAAAAGAAAACAAAAGAAAAAGAAAAAAACATGAAATTTAACACTACATCAGTTGCAGTTGGCAGGTAGAGACCCTGGTATGACTCGTAGCCTTGACTATTGGTCATAGATAAGTCTCGTATAAGGTTTGGTTATGAAAATTTTAACACAAACATGACTCCACAAGACCCCACTACGGTTCATAGATGGGATTATGACCTATAGGTGGGTCCTATATGGTAAATGTTCAAGGTCATGAGGTCATTGTAATTCCCTATGAGAGATAATTGCGACCATAGTCCCTTCTACGGGTCATAGGAGGCTCTCATAGAAGAGAAAAATGGGTACTTGAGGTGCCTATCACTTCACCGCACGAACTTCAATCACAAATCACTTCTATTTATAACAGCATCGAAGCAACATCACCTCATACATAAGACTTAAATACGACATCTCTAACCCAAAACAAGCTATTATATTCAGAAATCAACTTTGCCACAAGTTCATACCAATAAGCAACCTATCACATCCCCCTCAAAATAGCTCGGAAAGACCCTATGAGACATTCTTTTCAATAACTTATAATCCGTGCAGAAGTTCACAAATTTGACTTCATATTCTTATTGAAAGTGTAAAATTCCAAGGGGTAATCGTTACCACTAGGTATATTTTACCCTGGCAAAAAAATATATTTTTGATAAAATTTTGAAAACCAGTGGTTGTCCGTGTCAAGGGGCATTTGGGTAAATACCCAATGCCTGTATATATGTGAATCCCTTATTTTTAGCCATTTTTCTAACCCTAAGTCTCTTAAAATCATCCTAAAAACCTTCTAATTTATCACCAAATCCTCCATCTAATTTCAAGAATCTCAAGAGCACATTTGGAATTTCAAGAACACAAGTCAAGCCTCAAGTTTTCCTCCAATTATCATCAAGAAACTCCGAGGTTTGAGGTATATGGGTTTGATTGTGTGAACCTTCCTTCCCACAAGTCCAACCATTTCACTTCTCCTACTACATGAAGTTTATGAATCCTTATGGTTATTTTATGAACTCTTGAATATGGTATTACTATTATACAATCTATTATGGTTTATATTTGTGCATTAATATGAAGTAAAATATTTTGTGATATTTATGGATTTATGGATTATTTTAAGGTTATTTAGGAACTCTTGTTTATGATTACATTATTATGCGTTATACATATATTCTCTATATGAGTTTTACAAGAAATGATGTTTATGCCAAAATGTTGTTAGGTTTGATATTCTGATGGATCTTAAGATATTCAATTTAAGTTCTCTATGATGTTATGGAAAGCTATGAAGGAACTTATGTGTCTAGTTGGTTTTTGTGATACTCATAATAAAGGTATTTGCTTGATAAGATGGATTTCATGTTCCCATGTCCATATTTTGAGGGGTGATGTATATTATCAAGATGGGCTGATTAAGAATGATTTAAACTAATTATTTTTCTATATATCTTAGAAAAATAATTAGTTTAAATCTTTATTAATTAGCCTATCTTGATAATATACATCACCCCTCAAAATATATCTTGTTTTGAGATAAGGGTTCACAGGAAAAGCCTCTCTAATTCTCTGAGGTAGCGGTAAGGTCTGCGTACACTACACCATCCCCAAACCTTACTTTTGGGATTATACTGGGTATGTCATTGTTGTTGTATTTTTATATATCTTGAAATATGATTTTTTCTTAAATTATGAGAGTTTCACTACAATATTAGTGGGATGATTTGAATGACTTTGAAATTGATTGATCTTGCTTCCTCTTGTCTCTTACTCTTGAAATGCATGATTTTAAGTATATATATATTTGCCCACCATGTGTTTGACTAAATTACTTGACAAGTATTCTTGATGTTGGTGAGGGATTATTGTATAAACTTACATGACAAACATGTTATGATAATTTATGGGTAGCATATATTAATTCATTAAAAGATTGTTATGAATGAATGTTGATTGTAGTGGATCTACCATCTATTAATTTAATGAGTATTTTATGGTGGAGAATCTCTCATCTAAGGAATTATTAAGGAGATATCTTATGACTTTCACTCTATGATATCAATGGGTTAGGGATTGGATAAATTGTCTCCTACAATACTTGGAATGATTTTATGATATGATATTATGACCTATTTATATACTAATCTTTTGAGAGACTACCTAGCAATGAGTGGACTAGAGGTGATTACCCAAGTCCCAAAACTACATGTTACAATAGGTAAAGGGATTAAAGGAGATTACCCAAATCTATAAGAGGCGAGTACCCTAAATATGAGGGCTTGAGGCGAGTACCCGAGTTTGGGTTTGAGGCGAATATCTGAGTCCAAGAACTAAAGCTGAGTACCCATTTCACACATGTATCAGAAGATCCACTTAGGCATTTGGAAGTTCACACTAGCTAAGTGATTTCCCCCTTTTTTTCAATGAAGGGAAACACCTCGGGACTCCATGGATTAGCTTACGTTGTTATGTCAGTTATGGTCTCTCTAACATATGTTCAAGTTCTCCTCATATTCCCAAGAGGTACCCTAATGATAAATTTAAATGGTTCCTTTACGTTAAGTTCAAAGTTGATTTAAAGTTCCTATGATTCTTGGTTTCACAAATTGAAATAGTATTTTCCCCTAAAGGTACATGATGTTTTCTACAAGTGTTTAAGGTGTTCTTCATTATGATTGCCAATGTTCTTTGCATAATAAAACAAATTATAATGTAAAGTAATGTATCTTTCACCCAAGAATATTAATACATTTGTTATGTATGACACCTTGTATTTCTCACTATCTTTTAAGAACTCCCTAAAGCTTTATGGTATATGTCATTCTTGATCTATGATTTTCCTTATATATGCTTATGTCCCCCTCATGTCCACAAGATATTCTCTTATGATGATTTATGATGGTTCTTTATTATTATGACTGATGCAATATTCCTCACATCCTCTAGTACAAAGTAGATAGATGAGCTACTCATGCCACTTTATTATGTTTTTTATCAGTTATACAAGTATGATTACCTCTATGTATGTTCAACCTTAAGCATTTATCATACATGGCATATTGAACGTACGTCTTGGATTATGTTTATGTATTTCAATTACTTTTGCTTGCTTCCCTTATTGCATTGCACCCCATATACTTAGTACATTCGAAGTACTAATACATACTCTATGCCTACATGATATTATCAGGTAGGGACAGGAGTTCCAATTGGCCATCCTGCTCCATATGACTAGTTCAGTGTGTTTGAAGAGAGCCTTTGGTGAGTCCTCATACCCTAGGGAAATATCTAATATCAAGACTTTATAACATTCTTTTAGATGTCTATCTATGAGGGTGAGCTCGGGAGATGTCTTGGCCCCCACTTCATTCATATTAGAGGTGCTATTGGATATTGAGTTGGGTTGTATTATGACCTTGAGTCCTTATATGTTCAAGTTATCATCAAAAACTTTCCTTTGTCCTGCTGTTATTTTTATTTTTCTCACTTTTTGAATATTGTTTATATTGCTTCCATAACCAATGAACTGTATGACATGCTAAGATGCTTATTTAGGGTTCATTTGGGTTCCCCATTTGTCTCACATCTAGGCCCTAGGCTTGGTTGTGACAAACTTGGTATTAGAGCACTAGGTTGTTAATGATACTCGAAAATCCAACACACCACGTCTATTAGAGTGTTATTCATAGTTATGAAGTGCACCACAACTATGAATAGGGGGCTATGAGCCATTCTAGAAAATGGTTCACTTCTTAATGATCTATGTCATACTTTAGGATTAAAGATAAGGTTCCCTTCCCTAACAAGTGTTCAGTTGTTCTTTTGGATCATGTTATTTCCAAGAGGAAGACCAAGGAGAGCCCATACACCTACAGAGTGTTTGGCTCAACAAGTTCTTCAAGGAGAATGGGATACGCAAGTTGATTTCAAATATTCCATCACTACGTTGGCTCGTGCTATGACCAACCAATTGAACCAAGGGGCCTAAGCTCTTCATGCTCCTACTCTGATCTTAAGGGTGGGGGACTTCACAAGGATGAACGCTACGAAGTTTGATTGGTCCAAAATGGAGGAAGATCCCCAAGAGTTTATAGATGAGGTGTATAAGGTGCTTGCTATCATGGGGTGAATTTGGAGGAGAAGATGGAACTAGCAGCCTACCAACTCAAGGGTGTGGCCCAAATTTGGTTTGCTCAGTGGAAACTATAAAGGGGAAACAATAATGGTATTTTTTGGGAGAAATTCAAGGCCGCCTTCCTCAACCAATTCTTTCCAATTGAATTGAGAGAGTCTAAGATGATGGAATTCATGAATGTCAAGTAAGGTTCTATGAGTTTGAGGGATTATTCCCTCAAATTCAACAAACTCTCAAAGTATGCTCCTCATTTGGTTGCCAATCCTAGGTTAAGAATGAACAAGTTTGTCTGATTTGGTGAATGAAGTATACTGCACCACCATGCTTATGGGTGACATGATTTGTCTTGGCTAATGACTTATGCCAAATAACTGAAGGAGGAGAAGATTAGGAAGAGGAGAAGTGGGGACTCCAAGAAGTCTTGGATTGAGGACGGATCATATTTTGATGTTTCATTTAGGCCTAAGCTAAACATGGATAGGGTGACTAACCTCAAGTATCAAGGTGGCAGTGTTGGTGGTGAAGCTCCTCCTGCATGAAACAAGTGCGGCAGGTACCATCCGGGAGATTGTTTTACAGATTCAAGTGTATGTTTTGGGTGTGGTGTAATGGATCATAACTTAAGACACTGTCCGTGGGTCCCTAAGAATTATAAGGATAATCATCCATGATCTAAACCCTACCCCTCTAACGGTCCCTAAACATTGTATGATGTTTCACTAGGTACATTTATGAATTCTCCTTACGTAATAACAAAATTGGTGTAGATTGGCTTCATGTCCAAGGTGCTATAGTTGATGTTTGGGCATAAGTGGTTGAGTTATATATTCGTAGAAGGGGTACTTTCATGTTAAAATCTCATGCATCATCTAATTTAAGCCTTGAGTTATTGTTTATTATTCATGCATGTTCATAGAGTAGGATTTTAATTGAAGTCCTAAGTGTAATTATTAAAATGTGCCACTCATGATTTTAAAATAATTTCCATGATAGAGACTTTGAAAGTTGCATGAAATTAATGTTCATTTTAGTAAGGAGTTGATAAATGTTCCATTTTATTTGTGCTATCTGTATTTACATTCGAGGACTAATGCTCTCAAGGGGGATATTGTAATACTGCTAAACATAGCTCGGAAAGACCCTATGATACTTTTTTTCAATATCTTAAAATTAGTGCAGATATTCACAAATTTGACTTCATATTCTTGTACAGAGGACAAAACTGTGTGTGAGAATGGTTACCTACAAGGTATATTTTACACAGGCCAGAAAAATATTTTTTCTATAAAATTTCACAAACCAATGGTTGTCTGCGTCAAGACCACGACGCAGACATGACGCGCCATAGGTCAAAAAGTCTATTTTTCATTCAAAGGCATTTAGATAAATACCCATGCCTATATATATGTGAATCCCACATTTTCAGCCATTTTTCTAATCTCTCAAAAAGATTCCCAAACCCCTTCCAATTCATCACCAAATCCTCCATCCAAATTCAAGAATCTCAAAAGAACATTTGGAATTTCTAGAACACAAGTTAACACTCAAGTCTTCCTCCAATTTTCATCAAGAAACTCCGAGG
>JAOTQJ010204975.1:0-57590 GCA_025642045.1 Solanum sejunctum
AGATTTTCTTGAAGCATTTCATCTATAAATTGCATGGTCTTACCCCATCACACCCCCAAAGTATTTGATAAAATGTCTGGCTGGGGTTTCTTGCGAAAATGAAGGTCCAAAGCATGACATATGATATGATTGACTATAAGATGATGACATAAGCTTATGTACATGATATAAATGTTATATATATAATATGTTGCCTTAGACCATGCCCAATCCAGGGGTATAAGATCCTGGATAACCATGTGAGAGGTATGTACCTTGATACCAGGGTGTCTAAGTGTGAATGGCATCAACCATATGAGGGGTATGTACCTTGCCAACTTGGTGTCTATGTGTGAATAGCATCAACCTTGTGAGGGGTATGTATATTGCCACCAGGGTGTCCAAATGTGAATCGCATCTCCCAACCAAAGTTGGGGTTCTTGCTTGATCTCTTCTACACATATGATATCCTATATGAGCATGAGCTACTTAAGCATGTTTTACTTACGCATTTATCATACATGTCATATTGTTATACTATGCCTATTAGCTAATGTATGCATTTTAGTATGATGTCTATCTATTGTTGCATTACATCTCACATACTTAGTACATTCAAACATACTAATGCATATTCTTGCCTACATGATATCACCATGTAGGAACTGATGCTCGAGTTGATCCTCCTCCTCCTCCACGTGGCTAGATCGATTCCACTCAAAGTAAGTTGGAGAGTCCTCCACTTCGAGGACATTAATCAATGATGCTATTATTTATGACTTGAGACACTTTCTTATGCTCTATTTTGACTATGAGTGTTAGCCCGATTAATTTATCTTGGCCCCTGCTCTATCTATGTATTTAAAGGTGTTTGTAGGACAAGTTTTGTATCTACATTATGAGCTTTAACTCTTGTCTCTTGATTATGATTTTTTGCAAGTTTTTTCTTAGTCCCATTTCCACTGTTCCTACTCTATATGTCTTTTATATGTTCTGTGGCCAAGGATGTGTAATGATAAGTTAATAGGCTTGTCTGGAGTTCCTTTGGGTTCCCTATTCGTCATGTAATATCTAAACCCTAGACTTACATAGTGACAAGCTTGGTATCAGAGCATTAGGTTGTTAGATCCCTGGAGTGCAACACACCACATCGATTAGAGCCCTATTCATGGTTGTGAAGCACGCCATGAGTATGAATAGGAGGCTGTGAGGCATTTTAGGAAATGTTTTCGTTCTTTATGTTCTAAGTCATATTATAGATTTGTAGTGAGTTTTCCTCCTAACGATTGTTCTTTGCTATAATAGATCATGACAAACACTAGAGGAAGATGGGCCCAAACTCTGAAGGAGCAACATACCAATGGTGAGCTCTGGGATGCTCTTACTATGCTTGCCCAAGTGGTGGCCAACCAAGTCCAACAAGGGGCCCAAGGCCCTTATGCTACTACCTAGGGAGCTAGGGTAAGAAACTTCATTTGGATGAATCTTTTGTTTTTCTATGAGTCAAAGGTCGATGAAGATCCACATTCATTGATGAGGTCTACAAAATCTTAAACAACACAGGTATTGGGCCAAATGAAAAAGGTAGAGTTGGTGGGATATCAACTCAAAGGGGTAGCCCAAATTTGGTATGAGCAATGAAAGGGAGAGAAGGGGGTCGGTAATATTGTGCTTTGGATTAATTCAAATTGGCCTTCCTTAATCAATTTTTCCATCTTTAGCTTACTAAAGCAAAGTTGGTAGAGTTTATGAACTTGAAACAAGGTGCTATGAGTGTGAGAGTATGCCCTCAAATTTAATCAACTTTCAAAGTATGCTCCTTTCTTTAAGGCCGATCCTAGATCAAATATGAATAAATTTGTGATGGGGGTCCCCGACTTGGTGAGTGAAGAATGTCGGTCCATCTTGCTAATTAGTGACACAGACTTGTCTAAGTTGATGACTTATGTCATGCAAATGGAGGAAGAAAAGTTTAGAACGAGGAAGGGTCATGAGGCTAAGAGGTCTAGTTTTGAGAGTAGGTTCCAAAAGGATGTTAGATTACATCAAGGCCGACAGCCTTGTCAAGCTACTAATAGGGGGTTTGCCAATGGTTTTCCTTGGCCTCAAGGTGTGGGTGGAATGGATCCTAATAAAGTGTGTCCTATATGTGGAAAGAATCATAGGGGCCCATGTATTAGGGGTTCTAATGCATGCTATGAATGTGGGGAGATTGGTCACAAGAAGGTAGATTGTCTAAGAAATCGTGATAAGGTCTGGAGTGCTAATGCAGTCCCATAGTAGAGAGGTGGTCCTCAAGGTAGTGCCCTAAGACACAATCAAATTTATGCTCTACACGGAAGGAAAAGGTTTGGTGAGGTCCCTGATGTTGTTACCGGTATGTTGAAAATCTTTGACTTTGATGTGTATGCTTTGATTGATTCGGGTTCCACTCTTTCCTTTGTTACTTCTCTTATTGCTAAAATGTTCCATGTTGTCCCTGAGGTATTGCATGAGTCATATGAAGTGTCTACTCCTATTGGTTCCTCTATTGTTGCTAGAAAAGTTTATAGGAGTTGTCCTATTTGCATTTTGAATAAGTTGTTGCCTTGTGATCTTGGTGAATTATACATGGTAGACTTTGATGTCATTCTTGTGATGGATTGATTTCATGGCTACTATGCTTCTATAGATTGTAGAACCCATAGGGTCAAGTTCCAATTTCCCAATGAACCCATCCTTGAGTGGGAAAGTCAAGATGTGGTGATTAAGTGTAGATTCATTTCATGCATTAAATCCCATAGGTTGATTTCCAAAGGGTTTTTGTATCACTTATGAGCATTAAAGATGTGGAGCCCAAGGTCCCTTCTATTGAGTCAGTTCTATTTGTAAATGTGTTTCTTGATATCTTCCTAAATGACCTTCCTGGTGTCCCTCTAGAAAGGGAGATAGATTTTCACATAGATCTCCTTCCCGACACTCAACCTATCTCCATTCCCCCTTATAGTGTAGCCCTGGCAGAGTTGGAGTTAAAGGAGCAATTGAAAGATTTGTTGGAAAAGGGACTTTTTAGACATAGCCAATCACCTTAAGGTACACTGGTATTGTTTGTATATAAGAAAGATGGGCCACTTAGATATCCACTGACTACCGGCAACTCAATAGGGTCACTATAAAGAACAGATATGCTCTTCCAATGATTCATGATTTGTTTAACCAATTGCAAGGGGATAGCTTCTTCTTGGGTATCATCAAGTGAGGGTGAGGGAGTGTGATATTACCAAGATGGGTTTCTAGGCTAGATATGGGCATTATGAGTTTATGGTGATGTCCTTTGGGTTGACTAATGTATCGGCCATCTTCATAGACCTAATGAATAGGGTCTTCAAACCTTACCTTGATTCCTTTATCATGGTCTTTATTAATTATATTTTGATGTATTCACATAGTAGAGAGGAGCATGTGGGTCATTTGAGGGTTGTATCGCAAAGATTGAGGGAGGAGAGATTGTATGCTAAATATGACAAGTGTGAGTTTTGGATGAAAGAGGTTGTATTCTTAGGTCATGTAGTGTCGGGGATGGTATTAAGGTGGATCCTAAGAAGACTGATATAATTAGGAATTGGCCTAGACCATTGAACCCGTCAGATATTAGAAAATTCTTGGGCCTTGCGGGTCACTATATAAGGTTTTGTGAATGGGTTCTCCTCCTTTCCTTCCCCTATGGCAAAATTGACTCAAAAGAAGGTTAAGTTTGTGTGGACTGATAAATATGAGAAAAGCTTCCAAACATTGAAAGATAGGCTTTTGTCCACTCCTTTATTGTCACTACTGGATGGGCTTGAGGGTTTTGTTGTGTATTGTGATACATCTAGAGTTGGTTTGGATTGTGTGCTAATGCAAAATGGTAAGCTCATAGACTATGCCTATAGGCAACTCACAGTGCATGAAAATAACTACCCTACCCATGATTTTGAATTGAACGCCATGGTGTTTGCATTAAAGATTTGGTGTCATTATTTGTATAGGCTGCTTGTTGATGTCTTCACCGATCATAAGAGTCTCCAATATGTCTTCACTCAAGAAGATCTCAACTTGAGAAAAAGAAGGTGGCTTGAACTTTTTAAGGACTACGACATGATTGTGCATTACCATCTAGGGCCAAATGTTATGATAGATGCTTTTAGTCGGGTGTCTATGGGTAGCCTAGCTCATGTGGATAGTGGTAATAGGGAGATGGCTAGAGAGGTGCATAGATTAGCTAGATTGGGGTTAGTTTGGAAGATAAGGGTAACGGTTTAGTTGTTATTGATGTTTCTAAATCTTCGTTGCTTGATGAGGTGATAGCAAAACATGATCTAGACTCCTCCTTGATTGAATTGAAGGCCTTGGTAAAAGAGTGAAAATAGAGGTTTTATTCCAAAGGGGAGATAGGGACCTTATATACCAAGGTACGTTGTGTGTTCTATGTGTTAATGGTTTAATGGAGAGAACCCTTGATGCGACTCATAGTTCTTCTTACTCATAGTTATCAATAAGTCAAAGCCAAACATCAAAGGTTGGATGGCCTAACCCAAGACATAAAGATTCCTACTTGGAAATGGGAGGTGATTAATATGGATTTTGTGGTTGGGTTGCCCAAGACTAGTAAAGGTTTTGATTCCATATGGGTGGTAGTTGATAGGATAATGAAATTGGCTCACTTTCTCCTGGTCAAGACTACATATGGGACTGAATAGTATGCAATGTTGTACATCATGAGTTATGAGGTTACATGGGGTTCCTCTATCCATTATATTGGGTTGAGGTTCACAATTTACTTCACACTTTTGGAGGTATTTTCAAAGGGGTCTTGGTACAAATGTTCACCTTAGTATGACCTTCCACCCTAAAATGGATGGACAAGCCAAAAGGATAATTCAAACACTTGAGGATATGCTTATAGCTTGTGTCTTGGATTTTAAAGTTAGTTGGGATGACCATCTTTCGTTGATTGAGTTTGCCTATAACAATAGCTATCACTTTAGCATCGGTATGGTCCCTTTTGAGGCTCTTTATAGGAGAGTTGTAGATCACCAGTGGGTTGGTTTGAGGTTGGAGAGGTAGCTTTATTAGGGCCAGATCCGGTTATGGATTTTCTTGAGAAGGCTAGGATGATTAGAAAAAGTTGAGGACAGGCCAAAGTAGACAAAAGCCCTATGCCGATGTAAGAAGAAGAGACCTAGAATTCTAAGTGGATGATTGGGTCTATTTTAAAGTTTATCCAATGAAAGGTGTGGTCCATTTTGGTAAAAAAAGGAAGTTAAATCCAAGGTATATTGGTCCTTATGAGGTGATAAAGAGGGTTGGAAAGGTAGCTTATGAGTTGAAGTTGCCTAGTGAAATAAATTTGGTTGATCCGGTATTTCACGTCTTTATGTTGAGAATATATGTTGGTAATCCTAATGCCATTATGCCTCTTGATGTGTGGGCTTTGTTGAGGATAAATTGACTTATGTGTAGGTTCCAGTTCAGATCTTCGATAGGCAAGTGAAGAGATTGAGGAACAAAAATGTGGCATCCATTAAGGTCCTTTGGAGGAACCAACAAGTTGAAAGTGCTACATGGAAGGCTGAAGTAGACATGCAAAAGCAGTATTCGAATCTTTTGCACTCCACTCAAGCTTAAGGAACTAATCCTAAGTCCCATATGTGATTTCAAGACTCACATTTCAACCCCTATGTCATTCATATGCATTCATTTTTAAGTTGATAAATTTATGATAATTTTACACTTATGTTGAGAATTTGAAACAAGTGTTTTACATGTTATGTTGCATTCTTGTTAGGGTTGATTTGTTATAATCTCGCTTATCTTGTATGTCTCTTTTACATTCAGGGATGAATGTTTCCAGGGGAGATATTGAAATGACCCCAAAAGTGCCCTAATATGTGCCTCGGGCCTAGAATTTTAATTTCCATATATCTTAAAATCTATTCATTATTTTAAAAATCTAACTTTATATTTGTGATCAGGGGTCAAAATTAGGTGAAAAAGGGTCTAACCATTATTTAAAAGCGAAGGATTAGCAATTATAAATTTTTAAGTATTGATTTCGAAAGAGCAATCCGCGCCCCTAGTTTGATGTGCCAAGGGCGTGCTCAGGTAACACTGTGCCTCTGCATCCTCTACATGACGCTGAGAGGTGTATTTTGCTTGGCAGTGGTTTTTCCTATGCGGTCCAAATATTTTATGTGTTGGGCCCAAGGTTTCCCAAACGTCTTTTCATCTATACTGAGCCAAATTTTACCCTTATATCATCCAAATCATTTCCCAATACTCCCTAAAACACTAAGCCATATTTTTCACTCCAAAACTAAAGTTCTAAAACCCTCATACGGAGTTACGGATTTTCTTTAAAAGCTTCAAGTCTCCATCTTCAATCTTCACCAAGAGCTTCTCCAAATATAAGGTATGTGGTGTTGAACCATTAGGTCCTTCTACCCATGGTGCCTAAGCTCCCTTTTTACTAATATTGCATAATTTAAAGTTGATTTTACATGTGGGTCTTATATATTGAGATATTTACTGAACAATTAATTTAGTTCATGAAAGTATGTTTGTTTTAACATGTTTTTAGCTCTAAATCTTGGATCTAATGTTGGATTTGATGATGGGTTTTGATGTGATTGTCTTGTGGGTGTTGCAAGGTATTGATTGATTATTTTATTACAAATTTTCTTGCATGATTTCATCTATAAATTGCATGGTCTTTTACCCCCATTACACCCTTAAGTGTTAGATAAAATGTCCGGCTAGAGTTTCTTGTAGAAATGAAGGTCCAAAGCATGAGATATGATATGATTGACTATGTGATAATGAAATGAGCTTTTGGACATGATATGTATGTTTTATATAATGTGTTGTACTAGACCATGTCTGGTCTAGAGGGTATATGAGCCTGAATAATCATGTGAGGAGTATGTACCTTGCCACCAGGGTGTCCAGGTTTGAATGGCACCAACCATGTGAGGGGTATCTACATTGCCACTAGGGTGTCAAGGTGTGAATGGTATCAACCATATAAGGGGTATATACCTAGCCACCAGGGCATCCAAGTGTGAATAGCATCTCCCAAACAAAGTTGGAATTCGAGCTTGGTCTCTTCTACACATATGATATCCGATATGATCATGAGCTACTTAAGAATGTTTTACTTACTCATTGATCATACATGTCATATGTCTATACTATGCCTATTGTCTAATGTATGCATTTTGAGTATGATGTTTATCTATTATTGCATTGCATCCCACATACTTAGTACATTCAAACACACTAACGTATAGTCTTGCCTATATAATATCACCATGTAGGAACCGGTGCTCAATTTAATCATCCTCCTCCTTTACGTGGCTAGATCGGTTCCACTCAAAGCAAGTTGGAGAGTCTTCCACTTCGAGGACATTAATTAATGATACTATTATTTATGTCTTGAGACACTTTCTTATGCTCTATTTTGACTAGAGGGTGAGCCCGGTTACTTTTTCATGGCCCCCGCTCTATCTATGTATTTAGAGGTATTTGTAGGACAATTTATGTATCTATATTATGAGATTTGACTTCTATCTCTTGATTAGGATATTTATGCAAGCTTTCCCTTAGCCCTATTGCCCCTATTCCTACTCTATATGTCTTTTATATGCTTCTGCGATCAAGGAGATGTAATGATAAGTTAAGAGGCTTGTTTGGGGTTCCTTCGGGTTCTCCATTCATTGAGTAACATCTAAGACCTAGGCTTGGGTCATAACAAAGACGACATGATCCTAAGAGGACCTATTTTGATGGTGGGTTCTTTGGCTCTTGGGGCAGTGATTTTGGTTACTTCCAATAGGTCCAACATTCCGGTGGCCCAAGGTGGACAAGGCTAGCCAAGGGTTTCTCAAGGTGTTTCTACGATTAACAATAGGTTTTATGCCCTTCATGCACGTCAGCAGGTTGAGAAGGCTCCAGATGTTGTGACTATTATGTTAAAAGTCTTTGAATTTTTATACTTATGCTTTCCTTGATCCGGTTGCAAACTTGTCTTTTGTGACCTCTCTATTGGTTGTTAAATTTGGTTTGAGTCCAAAAATTTTACGGGATCCTTACTCGGTTTATACTTTGGTGGAGTGCCACATAAGCCGTTTCCCTCAAGTCAAATGGCTTCCGGTAAAATTTCCCTTCGATTCATTAATGGCATTTTCATAAATTTAGTTATTTCTGTTGGTCTTTTGGGAATTCTTATTCTATTTTAAGGTCATCTAAAGACCTAAAACCAATTTCAAACATTCAAAAATCACTCTTCATATTTTAAACCCTCTCAAAAGTATTCCATAAAAGAACCCTTGGAGATTTCAACTTTTGACCTTGAGAACTCAACCTTTCTTCAAAATTCTTTAGTTTTTCTTCACCTTGGTAAAGGTATATGCGTTTAATCCTTGATTACCTTCTAATCGAGGAGACCCAAACTATTTTCAATTAATTTCATGAACTTTTAGCTTACTTTAAATTGGGATTTTGAATAATATGATTCCTTAAGTTCAAATAGTATATTGGCAATGTATATTTTCTAATTTTAAGTTGATTTGAATTATAAAATGATGATTTACATTGGTTTATGAGATTATGTATATGTATTCCCCTTTCGAAGACTTGTTTATGCATGAGTGATTATTTATTGGATTTAAATATGGACGTAATGGTGCGTTTACTTCAAGTTCACATTGTATTGTTGATTTTAGATTTAATCCCAATTACCCATGGCTTCATCATATCATTCATAGAATTTTCATTCAGGACGTTGAACTATTTTGAGAAATTATGTTATGAGTTAAACCCAATTATGTTTTATGATATAGTTTTGATATGATATTAGTTAACACAAGAATGCGATCACATATGTGTCTGTTGATTATTGCTCTTTGAGCATTTTGGGTACTTCCACCATTTTATATGTGAATGGACTAGTCCTATACATGAATATCATGACTATGAATTATGAATTTTGGCATTTGATCTTATGTATAAATTATTAGGAATGGTGTTTATCTTTTAAGCCCAATTGTTCATTGAAATATTTTATCAAGTCTTGTATCTTTTGAAAGCATGTATAAATATGTATATTATAAAGATTCTTGTGGGATGATGACTTAGCACTGATAGAATGAGGGCTCTATTCTCTTTCCTTGAACTATGTGCTTAGTATAGGTTCCTTTTCGCAATAGGGTTGTTTATAAGGAAGGTTACTTCATACGAAATGGAGTTGCCCATAAGGTGAAGTATGATTTACCTTTGGCAAGTAGACCATGTCTTTACTGATTAGGGGATTTCATCAGGATTCAAAGTGATAGCTCGCTTGCTCTTATTTATGTTGGTTGACATCACATCCCCACTATATATGAACATCATTTGCATTCATGCATCATGAATTTAATAGCATCTTGTTATATTACATTCCTTGATATGCAATATTTCCTATATTATGTGCCCTTGTCATCTAACTTTGATATGCATGTTTTGGTAAGTTCATGCATTGCATTCCGCATACTTAGTACATTAAATTGTACTAATGCATACTCTTGCCTATATAATTTTACCATATAGGGACCAAGGACCTTGATCATCCACCGTGCGATGCTTAGTTTCGATCTTGAGTTTACTTGTAGTGGTGAGTCGTATCATTCAATGACGAACCACCATCTATATACCTATGTTACCTTCATTTCTTTATGTATTTAAGAGTGAGCTCGAGGAATGTATTAGCGCCGAACCATCTATATAGAGGAATTGTTGGACACTTTGTAAACATCTTTATGTTATATGCTATGTGTTATGATTCAAGTCTATGTTATGGGTTACTTATCTTTGGCTATCATTATGTGAGTTGGTTATGTGATTTATGGCTTGGCTATATGTTGTGATAGAAAGATCCTAAGTCCCGAATTGCACCTATAGAGTGAGTCCTATTTTTTCACCCCGTAGAATTATATGTTTACTTTGTGTATGCTTCTGAACTAATTATGCGAGTTTTAGTATCTTGAGGAGTGCTTGGGGACTCTTAGGTTCCCATTCACCGTGTAACATCTAGGCCTTGGGTCTAGGTCATGACATTTTTGTAACCTTTTGATTTTCTTTCCCGTATTGTTAAGACTTACATATGTGTTAATTGTGTCAATTTTAGGTACGATGGCTCCCAAATCAAGAAATAGTGAGATTCGAGCCATGCAAACCCAATTATAGGATGAGCCTTAAGATACCCTGACCGCTCCTGACTCCACTGTGTCACTTGAGGAGCTTGGCATCCAGCCAGTTTTGGGCGTCAAATGATAGCATACATGGGAGATATCTAGACAAATAGTCCTACCCCAGACTCAAGCTATAATGGTCTGGCCTCCCTAGTCTGATAGGGGAGACGCTGAGCGGTGCAGCTCCATGCAAATGGCTAACTTCAAATAGGGGTCTCGAGTGGGCTTAGATGATAGAGAGGGATCTAAGTCAAGAGATTAGTGAAGGTCTGAATCTACCTCTGCTCCTCTAGTACCTCTGGACCTAGTAGATGCACTGAGGTGCTTCTTGTGTGTCCAACACATGCAGAATATCAAGAGAACATCTAATATGATAAGAGGGGTATTTGAGTAGCCAAGGCCAGTGACATTACGGCTTGACAATGCTCCTACACTCTGGGACACCATGGTTTGGTATCATCTAGAGTGGTTGGCAGCCCCATTGGGGAAGTATTCCCCAACCCTTATTCGAGCATTTTATGCGTCCTACACTGCCACTATCATGGAGTTAGCCCAAACGGGAAGAGATACCTTTCATAACCTCACATTACACAGATCATTGTGAGAGAAGTTCTGAGCAATATATTTGAGGCCACTATCCGTCAATTTTTATTTGGTACCAAGTATCAGGTGTCGTACCCCATTTTTCTCGCAAAAAATGGGAACCTTGATGACTTCATGGCAATGATTCTTTTGGGATTGAAAATTAATGGATTTGAAGAGTCACTAGCTAATGAATTAATGTGCATTAGGATACCCTTCTAACCTAATAATTAACTAAGGGTCTAATTCAACTACAGATTGGGTAAGGGTTCTAGTTACCTTGAGGGGTAGGTGCTAGACATCCTTCGAGGTCCACAAATCTGGTTCCGGCCATATCTCGCATTTTATGTGGAGGTTGAAAAATTATAAAGTGAGGTCAACGAAATAATTGAATGTTTAGAATAAACATAAGATATAAATACATAATTGTTTGTAATTATAATTTGAACAATAAATATAGACATGTGATTAGCATAAAAAGCACATTCTGATAATATTTTAAAGTACCAAAGTTATGTGCAACATAATAAGACAAATACAAGAAAAAGTAATAACAAAGTGAATAAAATATGAAAGAAAATATTTTGTTCAACACTGAAAAAAAATCACAAACATTTCATTTACAAGCACAGTTGAGAATATATATCATTTGAAATTTTAAAAAAAAGTAATCTATATTCCAAATGAATGACATGTAAAGACAAGTTTAGATATGTGATTTCTAACATGTATTACAATAAATAAGATACAAAATACTCAAGTCACTAAAAATTTATTAATTCAACCAATTAAGCAAGCATATTCACAAGCTGTCTAATAAAATAAATATCGATAATATTAATGACAAAAGAAAAGGAAACTAACCTGATTACTCTCCGTAAGCTTCTTAAAGTATTTGAATAATATAAGCAGAAAGAGAAAGCCAATCCAAAAATAAAATAAAATAACAACAAGGATAATAAAAGAACTAAGTCGATTCCTTCCAAATCATATGTCTAATGGGTCTAGGAAATATAAAAAAATATAAAGAAGAGCCTAATTCACCCATACATAATATTTTAGTCATACATAATATTTTAGTCATTCTTCATGAATTATAATATGCCACATTATCAAATAAATTATTAGTAAAATCTACGCCACCTTAATTAATTTGGTAAAAAATATAATATGAGAGACTAAAACAAATAATAAATTAATCGTACATAAGATGATGTTAAAAGAGTGGGATCAGGATACGACAATGCTAAATATGGGCTCAATTGTAACACCCCATAAAATTACCAAAATGCCCCTAGAACATAATCATGCGAATAATGTGTCTTTCAAAACTCCGATAGGAAATTCGAGACCGGATTTGCGATCAATGTACAAAATTGAGTGGGAGAATGGTCTCGACCCCATTTTAGAGCAACTGAGTTAAATAATAACTTTTACTAATTAATTTAAAAGCAGTGTCAGTCCGCGTCCCTGGTGCGACGCGAATAGGGCATGGAGTGACACTTATATCTTTTTTAATTTTCGACGGGAAGTTCAAAATTCATTCGGATAAATTTTTACAAAAAATACATTGGTCAGCATCTTGGTACGTCGCGGAACAGTGCATGATTTTTGAAATTTCGCTTTTAAATATGGGAAGGTCCTTTTGTTCATTCTCCAACCTATTCTAAGTCTTAAAATGTGTTTTAAAGTTCTTTCATTTGTACGAAGGGTTTTAAACCATTATTTTCTTAAGTCTAAAGCGTATTCCTGAGAGAGGAAGAAGAAAGGATTTGAAGGTTCAGGGATTGAGGGTCAAATTCTTGAAGAAGATTAGTACAATTTTTATCCCACGTATATAAGGCTAAAATTAAGTATGAGATTGTTCTCCTATTTGCTCCATAGATAGTCATAAATGAGTTAAGAACCCATGAGTCCCCACATATGATTCTTGAAGTATTATCCTGATTAAATTCTTGAATCAAGTTTTTATTGTATTAATATGTTTCCTGAATACAATAATACTTGATGATGTCTTCATTCACATGAAACCTAATTGAGGACAATGGTTGCTTTTATGCATTATTTTGAAAACTAAAATTTGATAGCCATATTGAGCATGTTAAACATCGATGATTTCTTTTAGCATATTTTATTAAATTTTCATGAATATAACTTTTGAGCATGCATAATAATTTGAGAAAGAGCTTTGATAAAGATATAAATATATTTACTCATAATATATTCATTGATGGATGATGTGATGGTTGATATGAGTCTTAAAAAGAATTGATTTGATTGATGAGTTGTGCATATTTTAGTTTTGGGAGTATTATTAAGCACCTAGTGGGCGAGGAGTGTCACTCCAGAACTACATTTGCCAATGTAGGGTAGTTGTACAACATGTTCTGGTGACTCTTGCCTCAAAGGTTGGACATTCTCTTTGGATTTGAGAGAGAAAGACAAAGATATTACATCCTTTTACCGTAGCAAGTTTAGGACGGGCGTGGCAATAATGCTAATTTGTTGCGTACCACCTAACTTAAAGATGGTGGGAAAGGATAGATGTCGATTAAGAAAAACTCCCAATGTAAACATTGATTAAGCATGAGATTTCTAATAGGGTTATTTTTTTCTTTTAAAATGTACATTTTTAAGAGAATGGTTTACTTTAAACTTGTATGTTTTATTGAGTTGAGATAAGTTAAGTCTTTTGAGTTAAGTTGATGTTATTGTCATATTATTCTACCTATTTTGGTCTCATTAGGTTATTTTACATATTGTACATTCCACTTATTGATGCTACTCTAGTGCTGCACCATTTAATAATACAGATACATAGGATAGAGATCACCAACAGGCATTTCGTTGAGGATCTTTGGTCTCCAGTAGATTGGTGACCCTCCATTACTTCAGAGGATTAATATGATACTTTTATCTTGCTTTAGAGTTATAGTTGGCTAGTATTTATTTTGATTGAGGTAGCCATGGGTCTTATTATTGACTGATAAGACTCTGAGCTAGTTCTATTCTACTAGTCTTTTTTATAATATTTCTCTGAGACTAGATTAGATGTGCCCACTTACTTCCTTTTTTCTTCCACTATTTTTGTAGAGTTTACTATCGAATGAATGTGAGGAGGTCAAGTGGTTTGCTTGGGAACTAGCAATAGTTTGTAGGTGCCGATTGCATTTAGGATACCCTCTTGGGGTGTGAAAACTTGGTATCAGAGCATGAGTTCAAGAGTCCTAGGGAGTCTATGAATTCATGTCTAGTATATTTCTTATTACTAGTGTAAAGAGCTCTATATCCTTAATTTTGAAGCTTTAGGACATTTAAGAATTATTTCCCTGCTTTCAGATGCTTAATCATTCTAAAGGCACCATCGACTTGAGGAATATGATTAACACCGAGAAGCTTGAGCCTGCTACTCAGCTTATTGTATATGATTGATGTGTAGAAGAGGACAAGGAAAGTGAGATGGAAGAAGCTTGGGGTGAGTAGGAAATAGGTTCTCCTTTTTGCAGAGACCCTAGATTTATATACCACAACTAATGAGAACACCTACATCCCGCAGTAGATATAATCTAAGGCCAAGGAGAAACTAGTCTTTCAGGGTTTGTAATCTTCCACCATAAGTGAGAGTGACTCTATGACATAAATGAAAACCAACATGTAGAGGATGTCACAAACTTTATTTGGGACAGTGTCGATTGGGCATTAACAACTATTTCAAATGTGTCCAAGTGGGATAATTTTGGAGGGATTATCCAATGCGAGTCAACAAAGCTCAACCTACTAGGTCTACACCACTAGTTAGAAGAAATCAGAGAGATGCTATTCCTACCACGAGCTATGCCATAGACTATTTATGTGCCGCAATAGTCGCCCAGCTAAGACAAACCCTCCAGGATGTTGTGACAAGTGTAAGTTGAGTCTTTACTTGCTTTTGGTGCTATCCATGAGAGAAAAGTTTATGTTTCCAAGAAGCTTAATATTTCCAAATAAGAGTGAGAATAGAGGTCTTGTAAAACCATATGTAGAGTTGTTACCCCAGAGATAGAAAGATGATGAGGGTGAGGAGGAGACTGCGTAGTGAGAGTGTTGATTGATTAAGTTTTTTAGTTAGAGTTATGTACCTATTTGGTAAGTAATATGGTGATGAATCAATTTCCATAAATTTATGAAAGAGTCGTAAATATCCTATGACTTTCACGATGCAATGTAGGGGAAGAGTGGTTGTCATAAGGTGTTAGAGCACGCCCAAACTAGCAGGAAGTGTATGTTGATGTGTTGTAGTATTCATACTATTAAGGTGCATACTATTGAGGTACAGTGTAGATGTTGAATAGGGGGAAGGAGTGCTTTTAAGGTGATAGATCTAAATTATGCTTATAATTTTTAATTGATAGTTCATGAGACTTAGCAAGTTATAAGCTTAGTCAGATAAGGAGATATGAGTGAATAGGTGAGCAGTACTGAGTGAGGAGGAATGGATTCTTGAGTATTCGTTATGAGATTTTAGTAGGATTATGTTCCTTAAATATTTATCTAGTAGTTTTAAGCAGTGCTAGAGAGGTGTGTGATAGATGCACATGTTAGTATTAGACCCTAAGCTTAAATTTTGGGGAGTAGTATGAAAGAGGAGATAGTATTATGAGAGTGATAGTCTTAGTTGGAGATCTTCCCTAAGAGGCTTGCCATAGTGTATGAAGATACTAAATTACAACTAAAGTGATGCTATGTGTAGGGTATAAGTACTCCTTAGGTAAGACTAGTGAAACAAGGATAGCTCAATAGATAAGAATAGACTTGAGATGTGTATCCGCGATTGTGTAAAAGTGTGTGAAGCTCTAAGTTATGACTGTTGTAAGAATCTAGACAATATTTTGAGTTCAATGTGAAGTAGGTTAAGGTAAGCATTCAGTGTCATCCCGAACAACTAAGTTGATTGGGGTTTATGGGTAGATGATGAGGAGTTTTCCATTACAGTGTACGTATTATACAAATGGGTTTATGAGAGCATAGAAGTTAAGTGTTTGCAAGAAAAAGAACAAGTTAGATTATAAGAGTTATGAAAAGTGGTTATGTATGCCATTAAGAGTGGTAAACACTGAGAGAGAGTTCCATAGAGACAAGAGGAAGCTAAAAGTGATGTCACTGGAAAGATTTTGAGTAACTAGTCATATCTATATGACTATAGCATAACAAAAGTGTTTAAGACATTCTTGTGCATAGTGATTCCTTGATTGAGTTGAGGTATATGCTTACAACCTAGTAGAGGGAATTGATTCCAAAATTTAGAGAGAGGACCTTGAGAGCTAAGGAGGAGATAAGGGGTTACTAACCCAGAATGAGTCTTGAGTTTAGATACTGATGAGTTAATTAGGATGAGATGTTGATGTTTTTAGGTTCTTACATTCCTTAGAGCTCAGTTGAAGATATGATGTATTCTTTTCTTATGTATGAGAACCATGCCTCTAGATTAAACCCATACACCCGATGTGGATTCATGTTCATGGTGGGTCCCAAGGACGAGGAGTGACAGTTGCAGTTTATCTCAGAAAAGTCTCAGAATTCCTATCCTTTTTTCATATGAGATGTAACTTGAGTTTCACAACATATTCAATTCAATAAATTTGCAATGGTTCCAAAAGGGCAAATGAGGTTGTATCACCTTACGAATTCTCTCAGATTGAATTCTTTGAATGTAGTGCACTCATGATCGTTCACTCTATGTATTTCCAATAATCCTTCCTTCTAGTCTTGATAGTGATGTTGATGATAATAGATGAGTTATTGATTGAATTAGATGTGACCCGAGTTTTACACGACGTATAGTTCTGTGAGCTGGAAGTGAGTCCTTATAGGTGAGAGATACTATACTTCATTTCAAATATCCTCAGATAAGATTTCTCCATTGAATCATTCTAGTGATCTTTCATTCCAAGCTCTTTAAGTAATCTAGCTTTTCAATCTTGATAGAAGTATTGATGATAGTAAAAGGGTGATGGTTGATGAGAGAGAGAGAGTCGGAGATCTTGATCCTGATGTCATCTTACGCATGCACTAACCTTCAGCTTGTTATGCTATTATTGATGGTAGTAGACGTGTTATGGGTGATGGGAGAGAATGAGTGCTCCTGAATTTTAATAAGGGAGTTGAGTTCCAATCCTTGAGTTGATGTTCCTTTTGAGTCTCTGTGTACTTGAGTACGCAAGTCCTTGATGGTAGTCGTGCCTAATAATGATATTGGAGATAAAGTTTAAACTCTAGATATTGTGTTCTAAGTTTATTATCGAGAATGAGTATTCGAGTATCTGAGTATTTGAGTTCTTGATGGTATTCCTGCTTGGCATGGAGAGGTAGTAATTTGAGGTTTCACCAAAGAGTGAGATGACGAGTTCCTCTAGGTCCAAATTATGATACTGACAGTAGTACACTTAGAGTGGGGGTAGATGGTGTCATGACCTAATCCTAGGGCCTATACATGACACAACGAATGGGGAACCCGAAGGAATCTCAAACAAGCCTCTTAACTTATCATTACACATCAGTGGTGTCACGACCCAATTCTAGGGCCTAGACATGATACGACTAATGGAGAACCCGAAGGAATCTCAAACAAGCCTCTTAATTTATCATTACACATCATTGGTCATGCAAACATATAAAAATATTAAAGAGAGAGAATAGGGCAAAGGGGCTGAGAGAAAAGGCTTGCACAATATTATAGTCAATAGAAAAGGGTTAAACTCATATCATTGACACATAACATGTCCAACAACCACCTCTACTACATAGATAAGAATGGGGGCCAAGACAAAGGAACTAGGTTCACCCTTCTAGTCAAATAGAACATAAGGAAGAGTTTCTCAATACATAATAAGAGAGCATAGACTAAGGTCCCCGAAGTGTAGGACTCACCAACTGGATTGAGTAGCACCGAACTAGCCACGTGGAGGAGGATGATCAACTTGGGCATTGGTTCCTACATGGTGATATCATGTAGGAAAGAGTATGCATTAGTATGTTTGAATGTACTTCATATGTAGGATGCAATGCAACAATAGATAGGCATCATAAAAAAATGTATAATATTGAGCAATAGACATAATATAACAATATGACATGCATGATCAATGCTTAAGCGAAATATGCTTAAGTAATTCATACTCATGTACAATATCATATGTGTAGAAGAGACCAATCTAGCTATTCAAGGTACAACCCCACTGGGTGGTTGTATGGTACAAACCCCTCATATGCTTGATGATAATCACACCTTATCATCATAATGGCGAAGTACAAAACCCCTCACATGGTTGATGAGTACAAACCCCCACCATGGTTACTTGGGCTCTTATCCCCCTGGATTGTATAGTCTAATACAATACTTTATATAGAGTATATCATATACATAAGCTCATTTTATTATCATATAGTGATTCATATCATATCTCCTGCTTTGGACCTTTAACTCCTAAAACAACTACATCCGGACATTTTATCAAACCCTTAAAGGGTGTTTAATGCTAGTAATAAACCATGAAATATAGAGATGAAATCATGCAAGAAAATCCATTGTAAAACCATAAATAAACACCTTGCAACACTCTCAAGCAATATACATCAAAACACCTCCTAAAATCTTACAACAGATCAAAGCTTTATAGCTCAAAACTTAACAAAACAGTGACAAATTCTCATAGCTTTGTCATAGTGTGCAGCGAATTTCATAGCAATCAAGATCCATTTGTAAATCAAGTTTACTCATGCAATTTGGGTAAAAGGAGGTTTGGGTATCATCGGTGAAAGGAACTCATAAAAGAAACCCGGAGAACCTTAGCTTAAGATGAGGGTTTGGGACTTGAGTTTGGGGAGTGAAAATATGACTAAGTATTTAGTGAGTATTGGAAAATATTTAGGATGATATGAGGGTGAAATTTGGCTATGTATAGGTAAAAACATGTTTGGTGAACACTTAGGCCTAAGACTTACAATTCTTGGACGGAACTAAAAAAATAATCCCCAAAATGAACTGGGGTACAAGTCTTG
This sequence comes from Solanum sejunctum, assembly GCA_025642045.1. Taxonomy (NCBI): domain Eukaryota; kingdom Viridiplantae; phylum Streptophyta; class Magnoliopsida; order Solanales; family Solanaceae; genus Solanum; species Solanum sejunctum. The sequence continues at coordinate 18,843 of JAOTQJ010204975.1, forward strand.
GACGGAACTAAAAAAACACTCCGCAAAATGAACTAGGGTACATCGCGAGGGCAATGCAAAAAACCCATTGGAAAATCCATCTTGGGAATATCACACTCCCTCACCCTCATTTGATGATATCCGGATCGAAGATCAATCTTAAAGAAGAAGCTAGGCCTTTGAAATTGGTCAAAAAGTTCATCAATCCTTGGAAGAGGATATCTATTCTTTATAGTGACCCTATTGAGTTGCCATTAGTCAATGCACATTCTAAGTGACCCTTCTTTCTTTTCCACAAAAAACACTGGAGCACCCCAAGGTGATTGACTAGTTCTAATAAATACTTTCTCCAATAAATCTTTCAATTGCTCTTTTAACTCCTTCTACTCTGCCAGGGTCATACGTTAAGGGAGAATGGAGATAAGTTGAGTATCGACAAGGAGATTCATGCCAAAATCTATCTCCTTTTCGGGTGGGACATCAGGAAGGTCATTTGGGAAGACATCAAGAAACTCATTTATAACTAGAACCGACTTAATGGAAAGAACTTTGGACTCCACATCTTTAACCCTCACATGATGGAAAAGACACCCCTTAAAAATCAACTTACGGACTTTAACGGATGAAATAAATCTACCCTTAATCACATCATCTTGACTTTCCCACTTAAGGACGGTTTCATTAGAAAATTGAAAATTGACCCCACGGGTTCTACAATCAATAAAAGCATAGTAGGCATGCAACAAATCCATCCCAAGAATGACATCGAAATCCACCATGTCTAATTCAGCAAGATCACAAGGTTCTAACTTATGCAAAATGCAAATAGGATAACTTATGTAAACTTTCCTAGAAATAATAGAAACACCAATAGGATTAGATGCTTCATATTACTCATACAATAACTCGGGGAACACATGAAACATTTTAGGAACAAAAAGGGTAACAAAGGAAAGAGTGACACCCAAATCAATCAAAGCATATACATCAAAGTCGAAGATTTTCAACATAGCGGTAATAACATCGGGAGCCTTACCAACCCCTTGCCTCCCATTTATTGCATAAAACTGGTTGTGCCTAGGGCACCAGCTTGAGGATCATCTATATTTAATGGGATCGGATTTGCACCTCGGCTTTTGCCATGGTTTCTTGGATAATGTATCGTCTTGTGACCAAGCTTCCCACATTTATAGCATGCATTAGAACACTTTAAATATGGGCCTCCATAGATGCTTCCATATTTAGGGCACACATCAATAGGAGCCACCCTACCAACACTTTGAGTCTTAGGAAGTCGTTGATGAACCCCCTATTAGTAGCATAAGAAGGTTGTTGGCCTTGACAAAATTTAGCACCCTTTTATAATTTACCCTCAAATCGGGCCCTCTTGGCCTCATGCCCCTTTCTCTTCCTCAATTTCTCATTCTCTATTTGCTCGACATAGTTCATCAACCGAGACAAGTCCATATCATTAATTAGCATGGTAGAAAAGCATTCTTTACTTACCAAGTTGTAGACTACCGTCACTATCACTACCCAAAATAGGGCCTAAATGTGACCGGCGAATGGGGAACCCAAAAGAACCCTAAACAAGTCTCATAGCATATCACTACATTTCCTTAGTAACAGAAACAACTAAATGATATTTGAAGAATGGAAATAAGGTCAAGAAGGACTAAGGGAGAACTTGTCGTAACATAGAGTCAAGAGATAAATAAATCAACTCATAGCATAAGTAAATAGATTTGTCCAACAACACCTCTACTATATTGATAATGGCAAGGCTAAGATATATAAATGGGTTCACCCTCATAGCCATAAGTATATGATCAAAATAAGAGAATCTTAATACATAATGTGATAGAATAGTCCTTGTCACCAGAATGGAGGACTTACCAAAAAGCTAACTTGAACAGTCCATCTAGCCACAAGAAGAATCAATAGGAGCTCCGGTCGCTACATGGTGATATCATATAGGTAAGAGTATGTATTAGTACATTTGAATGTACTAAGTATGTAGGATACAATGCAACAAGAGATAAGTTTCATGATCAACATGCATAACAATAGGCAATAGGCATAATATAGCTAAATGACATGTATGATCAATGCATAAGTAAAATATCCTTATGTAATCGATGCTCATATGGAATATCATATGTGTAGAAGAGACCAAGCTAGATTTCCAATGTATAAACCCCTTGGGGTTAGTGATGATGTCGCCCAGCACTTAGGTGGATGAGTATGAACCCTTATCTTGGTTAGTGATAATGCCGCCCCATAACCTAGGTGGATGAGTACGAATCCTATCTCTGTTGATGAGTATAAACCCCCATCCTAGTTAGTGATTATGCCGTCCCATCACTAGGTGGATAAGTACGAACTCCTCCTTCGGTTACCTGGGCTCTTGTCCTTCTAGATCGGGCATGGTCTAATGCAACACTTTATATAGAGTTCATCATATGTGTATGCTCATTCATCATTATATAGTCAATTATATAATATACATAAGCTCTTTTTATCACCATAACATCATTCATATCATATCTTACGCATTGGCCCTTCATTTCCTCAAGAACCATAATGGGACATTTTGTCAAGCATATTGGGGGTATGAAATGGGAGTAAAAGACTATGCATTTGAGAGAAGAAATCATGCAAGAAAATTTGTTGCAAAACCATCAATCAACACCTTACAACACCCCCAAGACATTTACATTAAAACGCCACATCAAATCTAACATTTGATCTAAGATTTAGAACTCAAAACATGCTAAAACAACCACACTTTCATAAACTAAAATCACTGTGCAATAAATTTCTCAATATACAAGACCCACATATAAAATCAACTTTAATCATGAATTCTTAAGTAAAAAGGCGGCTTAGGCACCATGGGTAGAAGGACCCAATGGTTCAACCCCGCATACCTTAGCTTTTGAGAAGTTTCTGAAGAAGAATTTAATGGAGACTTTAAGTTTGAGTGAGATCCTTGAAGAAATCCCTAAGATTGGTCTTGAGTTTGAGAGTTGAATTTAGGATGAAATATGAGTCTAAGTGTTTGAGTGAATATTAGGGATTGTGTAGGAGGATATGACGGTGATTTAAGGCTAAGTACATGTATTTTTAAGTGTGGGAACCCTTAGGTTCAAGATTTCGAAGTCTTGGATTGAAAAAATTAAAACGAGCACAAAAAACATAGGGCAGCATCGTTGAAGTAAGGCGGAATTTCCACTGGAAATTGCATTTTTTGCACAAATGAGTTCCACCAAAATGGGCATAAATCCTTCATTCGAACTCAGAATGAGGTGAAAGCAAGTGCGTTAGAAACCTAATTCAAAGAGATTTAATTCGTTATGCCGTGGGTCACCTAGTTCTTTGTATGCTAAGAGATATGCCCCTTCAAAGTTGACCCTTCTCAATAGCGTTCTTTGCGATTTTCGTATTTTGATACGGTTGCTCTAAAATTTGCGTTAGACCTATTTTTTACTCAATTTGGACCCCTAAAAAAGGATATGAAGTCAAATTTTCAAAATAATGAATAAACTTTTCGACATATGGAAATTATGACTTCAGGCACTTCTAAGGCACATATTCAGGCACTTTTTGGGGTCGTTTCAATATCTACCCCTTGGGAACATTCCTCCCCGAACGTAAAATAAACATACATGACAATAGTTATCGTAAACAAATCAATCCCAGCATGAATGCAACATTACGTTTAAAACACCATTTTCAAAATCTTAGCATAAGTGTAAAATCATCATAAGCATGCCGACTTAAACATGAATGCATATGAATGACATAGGGGCTGAAATGCAAGACTTGAAATCATAAAATGGATTTGACGTGTTATTAATAGCTTGAATAGAATAAAAGAGATACAACTATTGTTTCTCCATGCCCGTTCTGGCTCCCCGAGAGACACATGTGAATAGACAACTCTTCCCAAAAGCGCCATGAAGAACACTATATCATTGTCAATCAACTTTTTCACTCATCCATCCAACACACCCACTGGGACCTTCTTTTAAGCCAACTTACCCTCTTTAACACCCACAACCACAAAGTCTTCTATAACACTAAAGTCACCAACACATCACATCTACCTAGAAGCATAAAGACCCGCACGAACGATATCTATACCCGTAGGCAAATACCAAGCTTATGCAAACTTACCAACCCCCTTTACACTCTATAAAGACTCACAATCCTTAACACAATTGTCAATCTTAAATACACCTAACCCACTTGTTATTATAGCCACCATCTCCCCCTTAGTTGTCAACCTACACAACTTCCACTCTATCATCTTCTCACCCAAAACTTCCAACTCTAATAGGGCGAAATCAAGACCTTGCCTAATCTAGACCTCTTAACCCAGGAAGTTTGGAACTACCAAGGTCACTATACTACCATTCTCCACTTTCCCCCACCTACTTCCAACCTAGCCAATCGATGAACCCCACTAGTCTCCTCCTTGCCACTATTATCCACATATGCTAAGTTACCCATATGTACCCTAGTCAGAGTATCAACCACAACACTAGCTTTACCGGGAAAATAAAGCACACTTATTCACAATCCTTGAAGAATCCTGACCACCTTCTTGCTATCCACAATGCACACCTATCATATTTAGCAAACAATCTTTCATCCTCCAAGACATGCAACACTACCCCCAAATGATTCACAAGGTCTAAATAAATAAATACTTCATTACTAGAGATCACCACTAGACATGCCAAGGAAGGTTTTTAAGACCCTATTCATGAAACCCATGAACACAACCGATGCATAAGCCAACTAAACAACTCCACCAATATTCAAAATTCTCACTCCTAATATGAAAATGACACTTAGGGATATCACCTACCTTCATCCTCACTTAAGGACGAAACCCAAACTAAAAATCAATCTTAGAGTTGTGAATAACCAATTATAATCGACCAAATTGATTGACCATCCTTACCCATCATATTACAACATCGCGGGTTTTACACTTATTAGAAACATGCTATGCAAGTAGCCAAAACTACCCCAAGACCTCCAATATAACAAGCTAAGTCGTCATCCCACAAAAATACTGATAATCTGCATGTACATACTTTCAAAGAGGCAATAGTCATTTTCCAAATTATTCCAATGCAAAATTGGGCTTAAAAGCCAAACACCATTCATAATAATTCATACTTAGTCTCAACTGCCAAGTTCATAATTTTATAGTCATAATCCTCATGCATAGGAATAGCTTATTCATATACAATATGCTGCAAGCACCCAAAATGCTTAAAGAGCCAAAATCAAGGATGTATATGTGATTACAATATTGTCATAACGAACCTTTATCAAAATCATACCATAAAATGAAATTGGGCTTACCCATAACATACATTTTTTTTAGATAATCCGTGTACATGAAAGCATATACTATGAGCACTGAGGAAATGACATAGGTAATTAAGACTCCATTTAAAATTAACATTCATATTATTATGTTGAAGTGAGAACATAATTAATTTTATATTTAAATTCATAGTATAATCTCTCATGCATAAATCATTCAAAAAGGGAATATACTTATAACTTCATAAACCCAAAGCAAATCCCCATATAACGGTTTAAGTAACACTAAAATCATCAAATAAATACTACCCACGCATCAATAGACTTTTAGAAATCATAATATTCAAATTCCAAATTAAAATAAGTAAAATCCAGGTTTTCTTGAAAATTAATTTTTGTAAAGGGCTTAACTTCGTACTTGCATAATCATAAATAATTTCATGAATTCATAACATACTTGATTGCCTATATTCATCATGAAGTCACTTGACTTGTAAAACATGTACATATCTTGAGAATTCTTGACTTGGCATTTCATCAAAAACTTGGTGGGCACATATGAGGACATGTTCAAATCATGTAAAATGCAAGAGTATAGATCATGAAATAGTGAAGTCAATGCATCTTAAAATCATGCAAATCAGCCCACCAACATCATGGTAAAATAATATCATGGGTAACTTGTAAATCATATCAAAACATCACAATAGTTCATAGATTTCATAGCTTGAATCATGTAAAGCCTCAATAAACAAAGATTAGCTCATAGTATAAGCTCAAAATAAATATTCATGCACAGTCAACAACATTTGACAAAACCCCAACATATTTATACTCATATTTCATAACAATAGGTACCCATAAGAAATACAACTTAAAATCATGAAATTTCATAAAATAGGAAGATTAGGCTCCATGGGTGAAAAAAACCCATGATTGAAACCCATATACGCATGAATCTTATTAGCACCAAGGGATAACACAAGAAATAGCAACTCCTGAACTTATCAAATTACCCTACTTAAAACATCGGTCACAACATAGACTTACTTAGGCCAACTAAGTCATAGGAGTAACAATAGAAGAGAACCTACACATGATCTCTAGTAATAGCCTACTAAACCCAAGGGACTCCTAATACCCAAGGAAGTCAAGGTCTGGGCTAACACCTAATCACCTTTATCTTACCAAAGTCCACCTTAATACCATAACCTGACATCACACAACCTCCTCTTACCACCAAATTTCCCATCTCACCTACTTAGCACCTAACCTTCTTCCTTGAACTTGTAGTACTACCCTCAAATGATTCACATGCACTATTTCATTAGGGAATGAACCATATTATCATCACCAAAACATCATAAACCTATTAGAATAGGGACTAAAGATTTTACTCATGAGATTATAGGCATACCCGGTGTACTAGTCAAACCCAAGGACACTACCCCAGAATTCAAAATATCAGAAAGGACATTCAAAGCCTCATCTACCACGTATAATAATTCTATAGACAAAACAACTTAGATGAAACACCTCCATTTCTCACAAGCTAACAAATTTAACCCCTTGGAACCCAATTGTACCTTAATACAAGAAATGAACCTACCTTCCTTGCTACCATTCAATAACCTCCTACTCAAAGACAGGCTCATCAGGAAATCGGGAGCTATCTCTATGGGTCCTACCATCCATGAAGAGATAGCATGCATGCAACCATTCCGTTACTATAATGACATCCAAATCCACCATGCCAATTCCAACAACCACAAAATAAGACCAAATGCAATACAAACCCAGATCACATCTATGAACCTACTAGCAATAATATACCCAATAAAAGGATAGACACCAAAGATCCACAAAACATCTTGGGCACACAAAACGTCCTACTAGAAACCAAGTGAATAGAGAAGAAATAGTAAAACTCGGATCTACCAGTATAAAAACCTTCAACTTACCTTCCTTTGCCTTCCTTTTTGCAGCGGTATAATCAACTAGAAGAGCAAAGAACATTCATTAGAGGGGAAAGCCCTATCTCACTTCTAAAGCATCATATAGACCATGAAGAAGGGAAATATTTTTAAAATATCTCATAGCCTCCTTCTCATTGTTGTAGTGCATGAACTTCGAGGATCTATCAACCTAGTGCACTGATACCAGCATTATAATGACCTAAAATAGAGCAAGACATGACTAGCAAATGGGGAACCCATAGGAACTCCAAATAAGAGTCATTGCATATCATTACACATCCTTAGTCGTGAAAATAATTAAATGACATTTTGAAGAATCGAAATAAGGGAAAGAGGGACTAAGGGAGAACTTGTCGTAACATAGAGTCAAAAGATGAATATATCAACTCATAGCATAAATACATAGATGTGTCCAACAACACCTTTACTACGTAGATAATGGTAGGGCTAAGAAATACAATCAGGCTCACCCTCATAGCCATAAGTGTATGATAAAGTAAAGAGAATCTTAATACCTAGTGTGAGAGAATAGTCCTTGTCCCCGGAATGGAGGACTCACTAAAGGCTAACTTGAACAATCAATCTACCCATAAGAAGAATCAAATAGGAGCTCTGGTCCCTACATAGTGATATCATGTAGGCAAGAGTATGCATTAGTACTTTTGAATGTACTAAGTATGTGGCATGCAATGGACCAAGAGATAAACATCGTGATCAACATGCATAACAATAGGTAATAGACATAATATAGCAAGATGACATCTATGATCAATACATAAGTAAAACATGCTTAAGTAATCTATGCTCATATAGAATATGATAGGTGTAGAAAAGACCAAGCTGGATTTCCAAGGTATAAACCCCTTGGGTTTAGTGATGATGCTGCCCCACCACTTAGGTGCATGAGTACGAACTCTCATCTTGGTTGGTGATAATGCCGCCTACCATCTAGGTGGATGAGTACAAACCCCCATCTTGGTTGAGAAGTATAAAACCCTATCTTGGTTAGTAATTATGTCACTTCATCACTAGGTAGATAAGTACTAACCCTTCCCTCGGTTACTGATCTCTTGTCCCCTCGGATCGGGCATGGTCTAATGCAATACTTTATATAGAGTTTATCATATGTGTAAGCTTATTTCATCATCATATAGTCAATTATATTATATGCATAAGTTTTTTTCTTCACCATAACATCATTCATATCATATCTCAAACTTTGGTCCTTAATTTCTTCAAGAAACCATAACCGGACATTTTATCAAACACCTTGGGGTGTGTAATGGGGGTAAAAGATCATGCAATTTAGAGAAGAAATGATGCAAGAAAATCTGTAGTAAAACCATCAATCAACACCTTCAACACTCCCAAGACATTCACATCCAAAAACCACATCAAATCCAACAGTAGATCCAAGACTTAGAACTGAAAACATGCTAAAACAACCATACTTTCATGAACGAAAATCACTATATAGTAAGTTTCTCAATATACAAGACCCATATGTAAAATCAAGTTTAAATCATGCATTATTAAGTAAAAAGGAGGCTTAGGTACCATGAGTGGAAGGACCCAATGGTTCAACACCACATACCTTAGCTTATGAGAAGTTCTTTAAGAAGACTTGAAGTTTGAGTGAGATTCTTGAAGAAATACTTAAGATTGGTCTTGAGTTTGGGACTTGAATTTAGGGTAAAACATTAATATACGTATTTGACTGAATATTGGGGAATGTTTAATATGTTATGAGGGTAAAATAAGTCTAAGTATATGTAATTTAAAGTGTGGGAACCCTTAGGTACAAGTCTTATAAGTTTTGTACTGAAAAAATTAAAACACGCACAAAAAAACCTAGGGGCGCGTCGCGGATATAAGGCGGGATTGCCACTAAAAATTGCACATTCTGCATAAATGAGTTCCACCAAAATAGGAACAAATCCTTCATCCACACTTAGAATAAGGTAAAACCAAGTGTGTTGGAAAGACAATTCAAAGGGATTTAAGTTGGTAGCTCATCGATCACCTAGTTCGTTGTGTACTAAGAGATATACCCCTTCAAAGTTAACCCTTGGAAATAGCATTCTTTGCGATTTCCGGATTTTGATATAGTTACTCTAAAATTTTGGGTTAGACCTATTTACCACTCAATTTGACCCCCTAAATAAGAATATTAGTAAGAACTTTAAAATAAGGATAGGATTTTTAGATATATAGAAATTACGATTTCAGGCACATTTTTGGGCCCTTTTCAGGGTCGTTTCAATCATGAACTTATTAATCCTAGATCTAGGATCTTCCATCAAAAGAAGGATACACTTTGAAAGTTGATTAAACTTGAGTTCATACTCCCTCACACTCATATCACCTTGTTTCAAGTTTATAAACTTTACCAACTTTGCTTCTCTAAGCTCAAAAGGAAAAAAATGATTAAGCAAAACTGCACATACATGACATAAAATGAGGGTTTTACCAACAACAATGAAGAAATTAGGCACCATAAGTTACAAACCCACAAGCTTGATTGATCAAAAATGAGTAAAATGTAAGATTTACAATCCCCAAAATGGATTTTTCAAGAGAGAACAATAAACTACTCTAAAGACTAAGGAAATATTGAAAAAGTGATTATGGAATGTCTCCTGGTTAAACTCCCTTCTAAAAACCTAACTTAAACTATATATAGTATTTACAAAATAACTCTAAAATTTACATAGAAAAGACAGCTGATAGTTGATAAGTCTCGCAGGTACGACTCATAGGATGACCTACGAGTCATAGTTGGGGCCTCGTATCAGGTTCTTGTCATCTTGGACTAAATAGGTATGACCCGTAGGTATGAGTCATTGCTTAAGCTATGACTCATATGTTCCTCTTGTGTCCACATGAGTTTGTTGAGGTGTTTACATAGGCCTGTGGTCCTCTTTTATATTCTGTCGAGACTTCAGATTGGTCTTAGTCTTTAATTTTTGCTCCAACATTTTGGGTCTCTGATTCTTGCTTCGAGTCCACCTATACGAGTTGTAGTGTGTCCTACATCTTATAGGATTTCCTAGTAGTAGTGACCTTCACTTGGAAAATTTTTTATTTTTGGTCTCTGTTTCTTGCTATGACACACCCTACGACTCATAGGTTGGCTCGTATAGCCTATGCTTCAGCAAAATCTGTAACTTTTCTTCAAAATCATGCCAACATAATGTTTCTGCAATATTAACATAAAAACACATCAAAACCATAAAAGTCACTTTAAGAACACACAAAATCCCTTGTTTGAGGCACCAAATGTGTTGTATTTTGACAACACATCAACACCCTCAACTTAGAATTATTGCTTGTCCTCAAGTGATGACTTAATCTATGCAGAAAAAGAGAAACACATAGAAACTATACTAATGGCATATATAACAACTTCTTTGATTCAGGTACTCAACTACTTTATTCAAACTAGGATTACAAAATAATTAAGCAAACAAGAACATAATCAAATACCTGGCAATCCAACTATGACAAGCTAAGGAGCATCAACCGTCCACAGTCCCTAGTAAAGTCATATGCTACTCAAGTAGTGCAAATGCCCTCACTAGAAAAAAGTCCCTTATACTCACTCAAAAGCATTTAGAATTCAGTGACTGAGGAAGTATTCTCACTCTCACAATTGAAATTGAAAGCACATTGATTAACACCATAGGCTTTCCTCTATACTCATCTTCTGGATTGGTGATAAAGTGGAGTTGGATCACTTTAGGACTTATAGACTTGTAACATAGGTTTAGGGTGCTTTAGTAAGGTATTATGGGCAAGTACTGACTAAAATCTATCCTTGAACCATAATTACCAACACTTTTTGCTTTCATGATCCAACTCTTTTTAATCAATCCACTCTTTTTCTCCTGTTTTGAACTTTTCTCAAATGCTTTTTTTCTCTTTTTCAGGTGTACCTCGATTTTAGACTCATTTTTGCTATTTTTTCTTAAATCAAGGCACTTTTATTTTCTTTTTTCTTTACTCAATTCATGCTTTTTCATTTCTTTCTTGATTCCCCAACTAACCACCTTATTATTATTACTTTACCACCATAAGGGCCACCTTAAACTTAGGCTTTTAGCCTCAGGTCAAGTACACAATATTTATGCCTCAAACAAGGGCCACCAACTGCAGCCACCCTTAACTTAGGCCTTTGGACTCAATCAAGGTTCACATATTTAAGGATAGACCAGGACCAATATCAAGGTATTTCATCAAACAAGGTTAACCTAGTGAGGTATCAAGAAAGAATGAGTATATGAGAAGCTCAAAAATTTAGAACAAGGGATTCACTCACTCATCTAGTGGGTCATTTAAGACAAAAGTGGTTTCACTAAAATAACAAAGGCCTAAGATCCTTTCCATATCCACCACATCACTAAATCAATTTTAGAGTAACAAGGCAAGTTCTGGGTCCATACAATATGCAATGAATGCTGTAAAAATAAACTCACAACAGACATGAGAATTGCATCCACAATCAAGTATAGACTCACAGGTCATGTTTTCAGTCTCAGCTTACCTTTATAATATCAAAATAAACATTGCCAGATACTAAAAAAATGTATGAATGCATCAATAATCATAACCTCAAAAATTCTGAGGGTACCCAATTTTTCATCAAAACTTTTAAAAACACATCTAAAAATTATGGATATGCCAATAGATAACACTATTATGAATTTACCTATTATCTAAACTAACTAAACATGGTGGTTCAATAGAAAAGTAAACATCCACAAGAAAAAAGAAGCACAACAAGAAAACCTTGGGATAAAAAATAGGGGAAGTTATGGACTTGAGGCTACTCAGACTTCACCTTAATCCATAACTTCCCACACACCACAAAAATAGGATACTTTGTCCTCAAAGTAAAGACAAGAATGAAAACAAAACACGATAATATAGAAATATGTACATACAACCATTAAAAACCAAAAATTATCATCCAAAGTATATGTAAAAATAACATCCAAAATAAGAATATTTAAACACAACCCAAAACCAACATAATAAAAAGATTATCTGAAAAGAGAACAAAGTATCCAACATGAAAAAAGTAAGAACTGGGGTCAAAAGAAGTTAAACATCATGGTGTATCAAGCACCAGTCTCTAGTTGGTCTGTGGGGTCTTGTGCAACCATCTCTGCTACAGCTGTCTGAGAACTACCCTCTCCCTGTAGGGTGTGCTGTGCTCGATCTCTTTGAACAGATCCCAATAACAACAACTCCTACACTACCTCCTTAGGTATGGGCCCCTCCTCATATCTCAACTTCTTCGGGGTTAGCTCTGGTTCATCACTATGCTTAAGGGGCCTCTTCCCATGGACTTCTGGGCAGTCGGTGAGCTAATTAAATGCCTCATCACCTATCGTTGCTGCCTCTGGGGATGGAATAGAGGCTGCCAATATCTGTAATAAGTCATCCTTGAACTTGGTAACTTCTTAGTAACTGCACTTACGTCAGCAGGCCTAGCTCCCTCAAGCGTCTTGTGGACTCTAGACTCAAATGCATTGATTCGGGCATCCACTACTCGGACTCTCTTATCAACTAAGTCTCGGATGAATGTATTTATCCTCTTGTTGGTGTCTTGAATAGTTTGATCAATCAATGGTCGGACCCATATTGATAACTCACGTAGACTGCCCTCTGCTATAGCTACCCTACATAATAAAGACTAAAATGCAGTAGCTAAAAAAAGAGGATCAACCTATAAAGTAAATGTTGATGGTGCTGGAGTGCTAGAGGATGGTGTAGACTCGATCTCAACCACTGGTGTAGGCTCTACAGCAGTCGGAGTAGTGCCGGTGGTGGCTAGAGATGAACATGGAATCTGAGGCTCTACCAGGAATATCTTTGGGATAGTTGGAGGAGCTGCTCATGGTAAGGCCACTGGATTCTCATCATCCTTTATCAGTATAAGATCTATAATGCATGTAGCCTCTACATGAGGGTCGATAAGAACACCTTTTGCACTACATAGTCGATGGATCAGAATTGGAAATGATAGTGAGGTGTTCATTCAAGCTACTATATCCTCATGAATCTGCTCTGAAATGATCTGAGCCCAATCTATAGTATAGCCAACTAGAATGTTGGCCAAAAATAGGGGCTCTCTCAAGGGTGATCATACTATCCATGAAGGTTGTCCTAATACACCAACGGATAATGGACCATAAAACATGGCTCGGAAGGAGGGGTGGGCTTTAACTATAGGATCTGCGTGGTTTGTGACCCATGTCAGCTCGACTCCCGCCTATCAAACTTGGCTAGCTATCCATCATAGCAGCTCTGTCCAGGCCCCAATGACCTACCCAGTCACCTCTCTCCTTATTTTATTAATACGGTTATCATACTCCGTGGTAGATTAAGGAACTTTATAAGTAGGCCCAAACTATAGTCATTTAATTGTCTCCTCTGAGATATCAAATTTCCTTTGCAAGACTGTCAGCACCTGTGCCTAGGCTGCTCAATCGACTTCTTTTTATTCAGTAACCCCCAGCGAAGTGTAATAATATATGCCACATAGAAGTCATAGACTATGTAAGGAGCATATTTGCCCAGCTATTGTATGGTCCACCGTAGTTCATGCTCATCTAACCCAACATCCAATGTGGGTACTTTATCTAAGCTTAAGGCATTCAATCTAGACTCCTCATGAATTTGGCAGACTAGTTTGCCTTTCCACTTAGGCTCCAACCCCTGGTCATATATTTCTTTCATGCCTACAACATACCATCTGGGGGCGGCCGGGGGTTGAGATTGGGCTTACTCCTGCTGAGTCTCTGAGGTGCTCTCAGACTCTGACTTGGAGCCAAAATATATGGGAGTCATCTGCGGTGAGCTACTCCCCAAGCTATTTCTCTCTAACTCTTGTACCTCCTCTTCAGACTAAGAGGCATTACTCACTTCCATAGATTCCTGAGCTAAATGGGCCCGGGTCTGAGGCACATTTGCCAAGGGGTCTATCTGGATCCTGTCCACCTCCACTGAGACCTTAGATCTCTCAGTCTCGGATAATTCATCTACCAATCTCCTTTGAAAGGTTTGGATTTCTCTTCTGCCCTTTGGAATCATGCTACCTACAAATTAACCAACAAACCATGTGAACATTAAGATGTTTTACCTAACTAAGCATACAACAAAGAGCCATGAATAAAAACAAAGCAAAATCAGAAGAACTACTAATGCAATTGCAAGTTGCAGATACGAGTGTAGGTACAACTCGTAAGGTGACCTAAGAGTCGTATACTAGCCTGGTAGAACTAGTATGCCTTCAAAAATTCTTCTGATCTTAGATACGAGACACAATTATGACTCATAAAGTGACCTATGAGTCGTAGTCTAGGCTCGTACTCATTTTTAGAAACATTTTTCAGAACTAAGACAAGCTTACGAGACCCTCAATATGAGTAATAGCAGGCACTACTAGTCATATATAAGTCTCGTATGTGAAACTTGAAGGAACCACAGATGACTGATGCTTGCTGTGAGGGACCACTATGAGTCGTAAGTCCCTATAAGAGTCATAGAAAGCCTTGTAGCTAACTGTAGAAGGCATCTGTATTACCTAACATTTTCCCACACAAAGCAACAAATCAAAGACACAATTCAACACACTTGGCACACAATAAAACTATCAGATACTTGGCACATAATCAATTCCATACTATGATCATAAATTTAAGATGACCATCATACCTAAGAGTCAAAACCAATTCCACACGACGTCAAGCACACCGACAACAATATACTATCGAAACTTACACTTGACAACTATAAAACATTCTAAGGGATGCAATTTCCATTGATAACAATTTAACTAAATCTCATAAGTTAAAGTATAGGCATTATACCTACACCTCCTAAATTTTGATTATGATAACAATTTAGATCATGAGTGGGCAACAATCATACAATACATCCCATGAATTATAACTTTCGCATTCATCATCAGACATTCAAAAATTTAAACAGGATTTGATTCACAACTTAACTCATTCAAGCATTAAAACCCTAGGCTACAAGTCTAGTTCAATAATCACTATATGGTATGATTTAGCAAGATCAAATCAAGTAGACACTCATATTGGAAACAAACTCACCACAAAAGATTGCAAAATTTAACCATGGAGATTACCGATCATTTGGAGAAGTAAACCAAAGTGAAAGAAATTCAAAATGAGTGTCTGCTCACCACAAAACCCTAAGAATAGGGACTTTGCCAGAATCTTCACCGGAGAATGATGTGGGTATCCGAGATTTTGATCAAAAAAAGGCTATGGACGATTGAAGGGAGTTTTCCATCACCTTTAAGGGTTATAAAATGAATTTGGGGGTCAAACTTTATTTTGACCCCCTTTTAAATGAAACCGTGTCAGCTTTGTTAAAACCGCAGATTGGGGCTACGAGACCACAACTATGAATCATAGACTATCATACTACTCGTAAGTATGAGTCTCATAGTAGGCCCAACACTTATAAAATTTTAGGAATTATACTGGGCACTACAAACCCCTGTTACGACTCATAGAAGACTCTATGAATTGTAAGGTTGGCTCATAGTATATATGCCAACTTCTAATACTCATTGATTCTCTCTATAATGTATAACTATGAGTCGTAGTGAGGACTACAAATCATAGACCTGATCGTAGAGGCTGCTCCAAGTGCCCTTTTTTTCCAGATCTTCAGTTCTTCAATTTTCACCTGCAAACCAAATCTTAAAACACAACAGTTCCCAAAATATTATAACTGCACCAATGTCTTTCAATCTTAAAAACAAACTCACACCTTCTACCTAAGAATCCTAACAACTAAAAATACTCAAAGCAAGCCAACAATTATCAAAATTTCATGGGTTGCCTCCCAAGAAGCTCCTTGTTTAACGTCATGGCTCGACTTTGTCATCTTCCTTAATCAACTATCATCGAAGGCCACACCTCACTCTTGCACTCATCTGGGTGTTTCATGGATTGACAAATATCAAACATGAACTTTGTATCATTAACATTAAACTGCAGTTTTCCCGAATCCATATCCACTAGGGATCTCCCAGTGCCCAGACATGCTCTCCCCAAGATGATGGGCACCTCAAAATCAATTTCGCAGTCAAGAATAACAAAATCTGTCAAAAGATGAATTTATCAACTTTAACAGGCACATCTAAAAGGATTCCCTCTATCTTTTTAATGGTTCAATCCACCATAAGCAACCTCATTCTTGTCGGGGTGGGAGTACCAAGGCCAAGCTTTTTGAATACAATAAGAGGCATTGGATTGATTCACCCTCCTAAGTCACAAAATGCTCTTGCGAACTTAACATCACCAATGCTACAAGGGATAGTAAATGCATCAGGGTCCTCTTGCTTTTGAGCAATGCATTTAGTCAAAATTGTACTATATTATTGGAGTTCTTGCGAGAACTCTTGGCTTAAAGTGTATTTTTTGGTGACCAAATCCTTCATGTACTTGGCATACCCCAGCATTTTCTCCAAAGTCTCTTGAAGGGGAATGTTGATGGAGAGTTGCTTCAACATCGAGAGAAAGTATTTGAATTTACCCTTCTCTTTGTTTTTATTAAGCCTTTGAGGGAAAGGAGGAGGAGGTTGATGAATTGATTTCAATTTCTCGTGCTCCCTTGCCTCTTCTTGTTACATCCCAACAACCTTTGAATCTTCACGCTCAACCACAACTTCATAACCAAGACCCTTCTCTCAACTTCATCCATAATTACTAGCATTGGGGAATCTATGGTGCTCTTGCTACTCCTAGTCATCACTGCCATGCAATGCCCTTCATTCTTTAGATTTTGAACTGTATTACTTGGTAGGGTGCCCTTTTGGCGTTGGTTTAATTGTGAAGAAACTTGCCCAAATTGTTGTTCTAGTTGATTAATGGCCACCAAGTGAGGATCTATTTTTTCTTAATGCAAATATCCACTTTTATTCACTTTAAAGTCTCATCATCGTGGGTAGCTCGCTTCAGCAACTTTTCGAACATATCTTTAATTCTGGAGTTACTTGACTTGGTATCACAATTGTGAGGAGGCACATAGGGACCATTCCTGTAACACTCTCTTCTTCCCCACTCAGCATCTGGTACTCTCTCTCTCTCATAGTATCCACCCTGGTTGTCTCTATACATCCCATCACGGTTGAGGTTCCGACTTTGATTCCCAGACCCTTGTCTCTAATAGTCCGAATTGGACCCTTTGGGTTTGTTTTGGAGACCTACCACTTTGTTGCTTACAAAACATACATCCACATCAAATAATAGATCACCTTAGATAGGAGCCTTCGGAGATTAGTAGGTGTCTAGGAATATGCCTCCCATAATTGTGTCGGCGTAAGCTTGACTATTCTCATCAAGTGCTGGACAAAAAATTTCAATCAAGGCATCATCAAAAATTTTGTGATTAGGGGCCATCCTTAAGCATTTAGTAAACCTCTCCCATGTTGTGCTAATAAAATCACACAACAATTGCTCAAAGTTGTTGATTTGGTCCTTGAGCTTTAACTTCTTAAATCTTGGGAAATATCTTTCAAAGAATAATCTCAAAAGCTCAACCCAACTTGTTATAGTACCCAGAGGAAGCTTGGACAAATATATAGTTGCATTGCCAGTCAATGATAGTGGAAACACTCTTAAACCAACAGCATCAAGAGAATGGTTTTGTGTCCCTATGACGCTCTTACAAACAAACACCACATTTTGAAAATGATAGTAGGGATCCTCCAAAGGTAGCCATGTGAGTAATACGAAGTTTTAAAGTATTTAGAACAATCCACTCGACACCATGAACTTAGTATCTGCCACTAAAGGAGGAAGTACTATAACACCGGTAACGTCTATAGCTATAAGGTTCAATTGATATTGATTCCATCGATAAGCAATTTCATTGAAGTCCCTGACTAGCGGCTTTTAACCTCTTTACTGTGGATTCTCCTCTCTTCCCGTATCCTCTTTTGTATTTATATCCATCCACCTCAACATCGATATCCTTATTCGCTTGAGCCATTCTTCTTAGTAGTTGATGGATCTCCAAATTAAGTGTAGCTAAGGGATTGCCTTGGCTCCTTGTGTTGGGCATACAACCTAGTATACCCTGCAAATGAAATCAAATAACAAAACAAAAGCAAAGTACATGAGACTCTAGAAATCAATATTAGAAATAACTAATAGTGAAATCAAATCAAAACCTAGCCATATTACTCGACAATGATGCCATAATTTTTTGACAAGTCCTGATGTTCACGCTACAAGAAAAAAGTGATCATTGTCAGCATTTAACCTAACCAAAGGATAGGAAATCCACAAGGAATACGACATTGACTAGAATACTTCACTACTAATCATTTCAAGTATCAATAACTAAAATCTCTAAATAGGGGGGATTTTCTCTGATTTAAAAACAAAAGTAGAATTACGACTATATTACTACACGGGAAAACACTCAATTTTAGGGACAACTTAGGAATTGTGTTCCACATGGTTTGTTTACTAGATTACCCTAGGTAACATAACCACAATTGAAGAGTCGCATGCAGGATGGTAACTAAGGTTCCTCCAGCCCTCTTGCAAAGATGAAGGTTGAATTTTACTATGGCGCTTGGTCGACAACCATGGCATACCAACTAACCATCACCAATTGTCCCAGTCAACTTCCTCTTGGTCAGGTTCAGTTGATTAGATGAGAAGACATCGATCAAATCCTTTCATCTACTTCCCTTTTCCTATTCATCACTACCTTGGTCAGGATCGTGATAGTAGGCAGGGTTTGGAGTTGGCCATCACCAAAAAAAATTCATAATGAAGGAAAATAGACAATACATATGAAACACCAATCATAGAAATGCAATAAACCTAAGTTATCTCAACTTAACTACCCATGGTTCCCACAATTCCAAGTTGTGGGTGCTTAGCTACTCATGACTAAGGCAAAATAAGCAAAAATGCACATACAAGACATGAATGAGAGTTTTACCAATAATAGTGAAGAAAATAGTACCACAAGTTGCAAACCCACAAGCTTGATTGATCAACAATGAGTATAATGCAAGATTTGTAATCCCTAAAATAAGTTATCCAAGAGAGAACAATAAACTACACTAAAAACTAAGGAAAGATTCAATAAGTGATTATAGAATGTCTCCTAGTCGAATTCACTTCTAAAAACCCAACTTAAACTATATATAGTATTGACAAAATAACCCTAGAATTTACAAAGAAAAGACAGCTAGCAGCTGATTAGTCTCATAGGTATGACTCGTAGGATGACCTACGAATCATAATCGGGGTCTCATATTAGGTTCTTGACATCTTGTACTAAACTGGTATGGCCCATAAGTATGATTCATTACTTGAACTATGACTCATATGTTCCTATCATAGTCTTGGCCTTTAGTTTTAGGTCCAACATTTTGGCTCTCTTACTCTTTCTACTAGTCCACCTATACGAGTCGCAGTGTGTCTTACGACTCATAGGATGTCCTCGTAGGACTGATCTTTACTTGGCAGATTCTGATTTTTGGTCTCAATTTCTTGCTACAACATACCTAAAACTTGTAGCTTAAGCTACTACTCCTAGGTGGGCTCGTATGGCCTATGCTTTAGCAAAGTCTATAACTTTTCTTCAAAATTATGACAACCTAACTTTTCTGCAAGATTAACACAAAATCACATTAAAACAATATAAAGTTGCTTTAAGAACACACAAAATCCCTTGTTTCAAGCACCAAATATATTGTATTTAGATAGCATATCATCGCTTATCCTAGCCCCAGGGTTGTAGCATGAGGGGCTTGGGCCCCTTGATTGACTTGGTTGGCAACAACTTAGGCAAGCATAGTGAGAGCATCCCGGAGCTCACCATTGGTATGTTGATCCTCTAGAGTTTGTGCTCCTATTCCTCTAGTGTTTGGTATGATCTAGCATAGCAAAGAAAAATCATTAGGGTGAAAAACTTACGACAACTCTATAGCATAACGTAGAATATGAAGAAGGAAAGCATTTTCTAAAATATCTCATAGCCTCCTACTCATAGTTATGGCACGCTTCACAACCATGAATAGGAACTAATTGACGTAGTATGTTGGACTCTAAGGATCTATCAACCTAGTTCCTTGATACTAATTTTGTCATGACCAAAGCCTAGGGCCTATACATGACATGGCGAATGGGGAACCCTAAGGAACCCTAAACAAGCCTCTTAACTTGTCATTATATATCATTGGTCGTGGAAGCATATAAAAATATAAACGAGTAAGAATAGGGGCAGTGGGACTAAGGGAAAAACATGCATTACATCATAATCAAGAGAGAAGAGTCAAGTTTATACCATAGGTGCATAACATGTCCAACAAACACCTCTAATACATAGATAAGAGCGGGAGCCAAGACAAAGCAACTAGCCTCACCCTCATAGTCAAAATAGATAATAAATAAGAATGTATCAATATATAATAAGAGAAACATAGACTAAGTTCCTTGAAGTGGAGGACTAACCAACTAGCTTGAGTAGTATCAAGCTAGCCATGTGGAGGAAGATGATCAACTTAGGCATTCGCTCCTACATGGTGATATCATGTAAGCAAGAGTATGTATTAGTATGTTTGGATGTACTAAGTATGCAAGATGAAATGCAACCAAAGATTGACATCATAATCAAAATGCATAATATTAAGCAATAGGCACAATATAACAATATGGCATGTGTGATCAATGCTTAAGTAAAACATAATTAAGTAACTCATACTTATATAGGATATCATATGCATAGAAGAGACCAAGATAGATTTTCAAGGTACAAACCCCTTGGTGGTTGTGTGGTACAAACCCCTCACATGTTGATGATAATCATACCTTATCACCATGGTGGCGAAGTACAAGCCCCTCACATGGCTTATGAGCACAACCCCCTCCTCTATTACCCAGGCTCTTATCCCTTAGGATCAGGTATGGTCTAATATAACACTTTATATAGAGTTTAGCATATACATATGCTCATTTCATCATCATATAATTAATCATATCATATCTCATGCTTTGGATCTTCAACTCCTCAAGAAACCACATCCAGACATTTTGTCAAACACTTAGAGGGTGTGTAATGATAGTATAAAACCATGAAATATAGAGATGAGATCATGCAATAAAATTCATTGTAAAATTATCAATCAACAACTTGAAACACCCTAAACCAACATACATCAAAACCCTTCCTCAAATCTTATAATAGATGAAAGATTTATAGCTCAAAACACATCAAAACAATCATAATTTCTCATAGCTTTAACATAGTGTACAATGAATTTCATAATAAGTAAGGCCCATTTGTAAATCAACTTTAAATCATACAATTTGAGTAAAAGGAGGTTAGGGCACCATAGGTAGAAGGACTTAATAGCTAAACCCACATACCTTAGCTTAGAGATAAACTTGGTGAAGATTGGAGATGGAGCCTTGAAGCTTGAAGAAGAACCTTGAAAGAGAATCTTAGCTTGGGATGAGGGTTTGGGACTTGAATTTTGGAGTGAAAATATGGATAAGTATTTGAGTTAGTATTAGGGAAAGTTTGGGATGATATGATGATGAAATAAGGCTAAGTATAGGTAAAAACATGTCTGGGACCACTTGGGCTGAAGACCCAAAACCCTTGGACTGAGATTGAAATCACAGCAATAAAATACATAGGATTGTGTCTATTCTACAACCTATACCTATTGCAGAGGTCAAATTAATACATATTTGCGACAACTGCGTGTCACGGTGCTGTCATGGATTGACTATGGATAAGAAAGTTATGATAATTGATATTGCTAATCATGTACTCTTAAATTGGGTTAGACCATTTTCCCCCTAATTTTGACCCCGTGAACAAGAATATGAAGTCGAAATTTTGATATTAAATACAGATTTTGAGATATAAGGAAATTTAAAATTTCAAGAATTTTGAGGTATATTTTTGGGCACTTTTAGGGTCGTTCCACCTTGGTTCATGGTTGGTTTTGTGCATGAGTAAAAAATAAATAGAATCCTAGTAGACAACAAAGGAACTTGTGATTTCAATGGTAGATCTTACTGAAAGTCACTAAATGAACCAAAGATTTAACCAAGGGGGACAAAGGGCCATAGGGGCTATCAAAGTGGACCTCTCTATTGGAGAGTTACAATCTAGTTTGTGGATACATATAATTGATGAAAAAAATTCATATAACATCTTTCTCAGAAGTCCTTGGGTTCATGAGAACAATGTGGTTCCATCTATCTACCACCAATGTTTGAAGTATTATGAGGATAGAGTCATAAAAAGTATTGTTGTAGATGATAATCCCCTCAGTGAAGATGAAGCACACTTTGCTGATGCAAACTTTTACTTGAAGAGATATTCCATAAAGGCTGATGGTGTTGCAACAAAAGCAACTAAACTACCAAATAAGAAGGTTGAGGTACCTATCAGCAATATTAAAGTTGCAAACAAGGGATACTCGAAGCTCAACAATCTAGACAAGGTACGTAGAATAATTAGTGCTTCCTCAAGTAAAACAGTAACACCCATTCTCTGTTACACTCCAAAGTCCAAGGAAAGTGAAGATACTCTCTTAAGCCGTACGGAGATGCACTAGATGGATTGACCCTTCCTGTTAAACGAATTGATGTGATGAAGTCATCCATAAAATTATTTGGAAAGTTTATCACTCCTAAATTATTGCAAAATGATACACTCTCAATGAAGCGTACAGATGAAGGTTTCAACCCTAATGCTTATGGATTATTGGCAAAAGTTAGAAATGATCCTAATGAATCATTAAAATTAGGTAAGCTTCTATCAGAACCCTCTATAAGGCAACAACATGAAGGTCTAGGATATGAACGATCTCCACCAGTTCATATTTTCATTAGAAGGGCAATAAATATATCACTATAGATGATAAACCTATCCCTTTTGACAAAAGCCTTTTGTCTTTGATTGACTTGGAAGCTCAACAACGAGAATTTTCGTATTTAAGATGTTAGGGCCATATAAGAATAAAAATAACATTTGGAGAAACTCTAGGGGTATTAAAGCTTCTACTTTGCCTAAATCTAAAAATATTCCTAAGGATTTTCAAAGTCTAATCCTTTCTAGAATGAGGTGGCAAGTGAACCTCATGGTTTTATGTGGAGAAATGCTAAAACCAAAATTACATATTGTAATTCACACCAATTAACGTGATGAAGATGAGGAAAATGTTGGTTTTTCATATCACATTACTGCACAAAATGAAAGATGTAAATTGACTCCAAGTGAGGTTGATGAAGAGTTGGAGGATGCCTCATAGTGTTAGCATATAACCTTTAGTGATGGCAGACCGCAAGAAGATGAAGATGCTAAGGATACGCCACCCGAACTCAAAAAAGGAGTGAAGGCAACGATTGATGCACTAAAAGAAGTCAACCTCAGCAATGATGAAGATCTAAGACCTACCTTTGTGAATGCTTTACCTGATAGTGATGAAGAGAAGGGATAAATTAACTTACTCAAAGAATACAAAGACATATTCACCTAGAGTTACGAAGAAATACCTAGGTTAGACCCAAAGGTAGCGGTCCATCAACTTGCTGTCAAAAAGGGTGCACATCCTGTCAAGCAAGCTCAATGATACTTTAGGCACTAAAGTGGTTCCTATAATTGAAGTTGAGGTTAACAAGCTTATTGAAGTTGTCCTCATCTTTGAAGTTAAGTATCCTAAATGGATCTCAAGTATCATCTTTGTAAGGAAGAAAAATTGACAAATCGGAGTTTGTGTTGACTTTGGGGATCTTAATCATGCATGTCCCAAACATGAATTTCCAATACCTATCCCAGAGCTTATGATTGATGCCACTACAAGGTATGAGGAAATATCTTTTATGGATAGTTCATCTAGTTATAATTAGATCCATATGTCGCCAAAGGATAAGGAGCTTACCAGAATTCGTACATCTAAGGGTATTTACTTCTACAAATTGATGTCATTTGGCTTGAAAAATGCTGGAGCAACATACCAAGCTATTCAAAACATCTTCCATAACCTTTTTTCACAAAAATGTTCAATGTTACCTTGATGATTTGGTGGTAAAGTCAAGAAAAAAGGACGATCATTTGTATGACTTGAGAATGGTGTTTGATCTACTGCAAAGGTATCAACTCGGATGAACCTTTTGAAATGTGCAGTTGGAGTTACCTATTGAAAATTGCTTAACTTTATCATATGACATATGGGTATTAAAATTGATTAAGTCAAAATAGATGTGATTCTAAAGATGGTCGAGCCGAGAAACATCCATGAATTGAAGACCTTCAAGAGAAGCTAGCATATTTTAGGAGGTTCATATAATATCTGGTAGGGAAGTGTTAACATTTAGTTATCTCATGAAAAAGGAAACCCATTTTGAGTGGGACCAAGCTTGCAGCACTGCCATTAAGAGCATTATATCTTACTTGACAAGATCGCCAAGTTTACCATTTCCTGTTCTTGGAAGACCATTGATACAATACATATCAGCTCAAGAAAGATCAGCGGGGGTACTTTTCGCCCAAGAAAATGATGAAAAGAAGGAAAATGATCTTTACTACTTGAGCAGGATGATGATGCCAAATGAGTTGAAGTACTCGCCGATCAAAATTTTATGTTTGGCCCTAGTTTTCTCAATTCAGAAGATGAAACACTACTTTTAAGCTAATGTATTCCATCTCATTTTTAAAGTAAATCCTATTAAATTTTGTGATGTCAAAACTAGTCCTCAATGATTAACTGGCAAGATGGTACCTCCTATTTCAATAGTTTGAGATTGTATATTTTCCTCAAAAGTTTGTGAAAGGGCAAGCATTGGCGGACTTCTTAATAGACCATCTAATACCCGATGATTGGGACCTAAGTGATGAATTACCAGATGAAGATACAATGGTAGTTGATATTCAACCACTATGGAAAATGTATTTTGATGGCGCCTCATATCATGGAGGAGCTGGTGCTGGTGTGATATTTGTCACTCCACAAGAGGTGATCTTGTCGTATTCCTTCACCTTGATACAATTTTGCTCCAATAATGTTGTGGAATATCAAGTATTGACACTTGGACTTGAAATAGCGATCGATATGAAGCAATTGAAATTGCATATTTTTGGGGACTCTGAATTGGTGATTTATCAATTATTGGGTAATTATGAAGTCAAGATGTTGGAGTTATGTTCCTATCATAATTATGCACAAGAGTTGATTGGATGGCTTGGAGATGTAACTCTTCAATATGTTCCAAGAAAAGAAAATTAGAAAGTTGATGCCTTAGCTACTTTGGCTTCAACATTAACCTTGCCCAACTAAGCACAAATCACTATTGGTCAAAACTGGATAGTACCACCGAAGGAAAATGAGAATAAGGGTGAAGAGAGGAACCTCAAAAATCTTGTAGCCATTTCTGAGGTTTAGAAAGTCGATCAGAAACAAGGTATTAGTGATTAATTGTGCTACAATATACTTCTAGAAGATCCAAAAATAAAGGTCGAAATTTGTCATCGTGCTCCTCGATTTCTTTACTACAAAAATACTTTACATCAAAGATCATTTGAGGAAGTACGTTTGCATTGTTTGGGATATGAAGAAGCAACCCAAGCCAAGTAAGAAGCACATTTTAGAGTTTGTGGTTCACATCAATTTGGGCTAAAATTATGCTTTCACATTAAAATAATGAGATACTATTGGCCAACAATGGTGAAAAATTATTTATAATATGCTTGAAGATGTCACGCATGTCAATTTCATGGGAATTTTATGCACCAACCTCCTTAAGTGCTACATCCAATAGTTGCATCTTGGCCATTCGATGCTTGGGGACTAGACTTGGTTGGACCACTACCAAAATCTTCTAGAGGCCACCTAAACATTTTGGCAGCAACAAATTACTTTCCAAAATAGGCTAAGGCTATAGCCTTCAAAGAAGTAAAAATGTAAAATGTTGCAAATTTCACTAGGGTGAAGATTATCTATCATTTTGGCATTCCTACTTATATAATAATAGATAATGGAAAGTTATTCACCAACAAATTAATGGATAAGATCTGTAATCTTTTTGGCTTCAAGCAATGTAATTCCTCTATGTATTATGCTGCTATAAATGGACTAGCTAAAGCAATTAACATAACTTTATTCAAATTCTTTAAGAAGGTCATCCCTAAATCTAAGAGAGATTGGCATGATAGAATTAAAGAAGCCCTTTGGGCATATCGGAAGACTCATGGCATGCCAACTCAAGCAACTCCATACTCTTTTATTTTTGGAACTAAAGTAGTACTTCCACTTGACTGCCAAATACAATCATTGTATTTTGCCATCCTAGAAGGACGTAGTGAAGAGGAAAATGCTCGTCTATGCCTTGAAAAGTTAGAAGCTCTCGATGAAAAGTGATTGGAAGCGCAATAGAGCCTTGAATATTATCAACCTCATCTTTCTCATTCTTTCAATAAAAAGGTACACCCAAGTCCTTCCAAGTTGGTGATCAGGTCCTTGCAGTAAGAAGACCAACTATCACATCTCATAAATTGGGAGGCAAGTTCACCTCTAGATGGATAGTCCATATATCGTCCAAGAAGCTTATTCAAGTGGAGATTACAAGCTTGTAGACTCAAATGGCCTGCAGATTGGTCCCGTCAATGGAAAGTTATTGACGAAATACTATCCTTAAAGTCGCATCCTACTCCTGGCCCACAAGAGTATAAACTGTGTACGACCCCCAAAAAAAGTGCGAAAAAATATGTCAGCTAGGTTGAAAATCCTAAAAGAGGCAGCCTAGGCAAAAATTAAAAAAAAAATACAATAAAAAAACAAAAAAATTTACTCATGTTTTGTACTACGGTATGACTTGATCCTCTTAATCGAAGTTCATAGGCAACCTAGATTATTTATTTTTTCTAGGTCCAATGATATGAGTAAAAAAGGGAGGGGGGACACGTCATTAATATTTTAAGTGAGCGATAAGTTAAAAAACTCTAAGAATAAGTTAGGTTCTTTTAGGATAGTATGCAAAGCTGAAGAGCATGACATACTTAAAAAAATGGTACTTTGATAAATTCATAAGGCCTATGGCTGAAATTTTTATGTGAATTAAAGTTTGTGAAGTGATCTTTCCAACAAAATAATATTCATGATTTCGATGCTCCAGCTTCAAGTTATGATTTTCTTCGGTAGACACGTAAAATTAAAAAGATCACGACTACCAGTTTCTAATCTAAATTCGAAGGTAAATCTGTACTAATCTATAAATCACAAAGTTTTCATTTGAATATATTAAAGTTTATATAGTGATCTATTCAATAAAAAAATAATCTCATGATTTTGATGCTCCAGCTCCGAGTTATGTTTTTTCTTCGGTAGGCACGCAAAAATAAAAAGATCAAGCCTGGCAGATTCTAAGCTAACTTTGGAGGCAAATCTATACTAATTTGCAAAATCACAAGGCTCTGATTTTTAAAGAAATTAAAGTTTCTAAAGTGATCTTTCCAATAAAAAAGAATCTCATGATTTCGATGCTCTAGCTCTGAGTTATGATTTTTCATTTGTAGGCGCGCAAATTTAAAAGAAAATCAAGCTTGCTATGTTCTTCGAAAACTTTGAAAGCAAATCTGCACTAATCCATAAATTTCAAGGCTTTATTTTTTTAAGAGATTGAAGATTTAGAAGTTATATTTCCAATAGAAAAAAGAATTTCAAGATCTGGAAGCTCCAATTTCGAGTTATGAATATTCTTCTGCAAGCATGCGAAATTGAAAAACCAAGCATTCTAGGTTCTAAGCTAACTTCGAAGACAAATCTATATTGATCTGTAAATCATAAGGCTGTGATTTTTAGATATGTTGAAGTTTGAGAAGTTACCTTTTCCAACAAAAAAAGGAATTTCATGATTTGGACACTCCATTTTCGAGTTATGCATTTTCTTCTGCAAGCACGTGAAGCTGAAAAACAAGCATGTCAGGTTCTAAGCTAACTTCAAAAGTAAATCTGTACTATTCCATAAATCACAAGCTTGTGATTTGATATTGAAGTTTGAGAAGTTATCTTTCCAACAAAAGAAGAATTTCATGATTTGAACACTTCAATTTCGAGTTATGAATTTTCCCTTATAAGCATAAAAAGATGAAAAGTTTAGTATGACCATGTGAATTCGAAACATAATCAAAAAGGCAAAAAAAAAAGGAGAGAATTCAAAATGAGACAATTCATACTAAAAGATAAGTCACCAATTTATTACTTTTTTAAAAAATAAGCACAAATCAATATTTCACAGTAAGCAAGTAATAAATAAATAAATCCTAGGAAAGAATCTAAACTATGAAAACGGCTTGAAGTTTAGAATATTTTGACGGCTTGTCTAAACCATATTTTTAAGCTTGGATAATCTTTCTATTTTATCATCAAACGACATGTGATTTTCCTCAATGGTATAAATCTATCCCTCGGTCATGGTGATGATCTCTTGAGTTTCGGACAGTTTCTCTTAGTATGGAGCATAATGATCTTCTTTCTCTCAGAGGTCAAGGCGGCTAGATTTTTCTCTACATTTGCAAGAGCTACTTGGATCTTCCCTATGGATCCATCTAACTTTTCATGTTCCAATCTTGCATCATGAAGACATTTTAGTGCATCATGAAGGGCTTTCTCATGTGATTCTTTAGTCATCTTTGATGGTCTCAGAGCATCATACTCTGCATATGACTTGAAAAAATTCTCAATAAGATCCTCCAAAGTAGAAGTATCAATGATGTTGACCCTTTTGATTTCATCAAGAGTTGAAGCAATATTCAATTCCAATTAAGTAAAACCATCTAAGATACCCAAGGAAAATTGTATAATCCATCCACACAACGCATTCCATGTATCATAAACAAAGGTTGATTTAACATGAAAAATGGTTTCTTATGGATCAAAAGGTGGAGTGCTAGGCTGCAAATGCCATGAAGAAGGTTGGAAAAATTTGGAACGTGTGATTTGACTAGTAGTAACTTCAGTCATATTAGTGTCATTTACTTGGGGGAAGTTTCTTGACATATAAGGAAGTGGAAGGTAAGACTATTTTTGTGGAGATATTCCATCTTTAACAGAAGCCTGATCATCACCAACATCATCAAAGCCTATATCAATATTCGCAATCACATCATCACAAAGATTGTTGCCACATAAATCTTGAAGGTCTAACAAAAAAATGAAAGAAAGAGAGAGCAATCATATTACTTCGGTTACAACAAGATTTAGTATAAAAAAATAAAAAAGAAAAGAAATAAAAGGAGGACTCTATCTGTTTTTCTAAATCAAGCAATGATGCTAACTTTGAATCCTCATCCGCAAAGGTGTTATCGTCAATGACAATTGTTCTAGATCGGAACAATTGCCATTTAGTTCCTATACCTTCCTTTTTAGACATTTCCAGTGATGATCCTTATTCTTGGTTGAGCTAGAAGAAGCATTGGCTTTATCAAGACCACATGATGAAGTAAGCATATGGGAATTGTCATCAACTTTTGAAGCAATAGTGGTCACCTTTGAGGATAATGTGATTCGCCAGAGAGAAATTTTTCTCTATGAGTAGAAATATTTTTCATATTGGAAGAAGTAGAAATATTTCTCAAGTCATGATATATACTTACAAGGACTGGGACTTTCAGAGCGAATTTTTCTCCATGAGCCATCAAACTTACAGCTTTGAAAATGCTAGCACGCATATAACCAACCTTCTTGTTTAGAAGCATAAATTTGCATAGACAACAATCTAGAAAGGCTAACAAGTTAGTCTCATATCTAAGCGTCTCTTCTACGTCTAGCTCAACAAAGGACACATTTTCATCATTTGTCTGTGAAAGAAAAATCATGTTGATGTGTCCAGACGAATTATAGTTCAATCTTGGCTTTATGGCACGTGCCTTTAACACCTTATACAGGGGATCTACATATCTATGCTATCCTCTGAACCAAAATTTAACCCATTCGTAGATGGAAACCTATTGGAGATCACCTTTTGCTAAGTTGTAGAAGGCTGAAAATAAATGTAGACAACTTTAGGATGGAACAAACTTGAGCATCTGACTGGGTCAATTCCTTTGCAGTAGGAATAACAATGACTGCAACATAAGAAGATCCCTAGATAGGAATACCACCAATTACTTATAAGTCAAAAAGTGATATGGACATTACCCAATAAAAGTAGAAAGCATATTGGTAGATAAGTGCCAAATCTCACAAAAGGCATGTAGCACATTGTTGTCATAGTCGTACGTGAACAAAGAAGTATATATGGCTTTGTAAATCTTAATGTAATCCCAAATCTCCTTGTGGCGAAGCAACACCTCCTCAACACATTCTTAGTAGCTAGCTATGTAGTGGATGTTTCCAAACCAGAATATGGAACATGCCAATTGTTGAAATACATTTCAGAATGAGAAGATTCAATGGATGCTGCTTCCAAATGAAGCGTGGATCTCAGTCGAGAATCTTTTATGCTGGTAGCCTTACTCGAGAAGTTTCCCATGACATCTTTGGTATACATATGTGACTATTCTTTCAGGTGAACAGATTCATCAGGTAACCCACTAACAAGAGATAAGATGTCAGTTGCCAAATGTTGAACCTCCAAAAGTAGTGCTTTGGAATTCGGATTTCGTTGTTGACTCACTATCACCATATGAGGATGCGGTGTATTATGATCATGAAATTACATCATGTTGTAGTATCAATTTGTATAACTATATGCAAAACCTGCAAAAAGGGGAAATAAAATAAAATGGTCAGATTCAGTAAGACTACGTCTAGCACAAAGATTGCGACGTCAAATTTTTGTAGTCATTTATGGGCTAGTTTACGATAGAAAATTAAATCAATATAGACGCAATCTAAATTTGATTCTCATTTAAAAATTTAACCCTATTAATATCTTCCAAATTACGTAAACCATTTGTTAGTTCAGCATTTCTACATCAAGATATGGTTTTGTTTTTAAAGTTATACAAAGCTGGCGCAGTTAGCTTATCAAGATTTTGGGTTGAGTTTAAAAATTCACCAGGGAGAATGCACAAGCCTTTTGATCTAGATTTTTGAATATTCTATAGCCTCACAATCCTAGTTCCTAAAAAATCAAACGAAACACAATTTAGAGGTTTCTACGTCAAGATATAATTTTTTCGCAAAGTCGCACAAAGTTGGTACAATCATCTATTCAAATTTTTGTGTTAACTTCAAAAAATCACCTGAGATAATTAACAAGCCTTTTGATTGAGATTTTTTAATAATCTTAGCCCCACAAGTCTGGTTCCTAAAAAATAAAATGGAACACTATTTAGAGGTTTGCACGTCAAGATATGATTTTATTTTTAAAGTCGCATCAAAATTTTTGGCTGGATTCAAACGATTACCTGAGATATTCCGCAAGCTTTTGGATCAACATTTTTGAATATATTGTATCTTAATGAGTCTAGTTTCTAGAAAATCAAATGAAACACAATTTAGACTTTCTGACAATGAGATGAATTTTTTACCATTGTTATACTGAGCAGTGAAAAAAGTGACGAAAATTAAGGTTAAGGAAGGGACTTACTCGTAAGACATGGACTCAAGGGAGTTTGATGATGCCGCAAATTAATACTTAACCACCAAGGTTATCTGGGTATATATAGATATCATGTGTATGGAGATTTCAATTAGATTCCTATAAGTTATGAAAAATTATAACTATAGAAAGTAGGATTTCTACAAATTATGGAAAACTACAAATCCAACTATAGCAAGTTTTCATGGGATCAAATTATGATATATTTTTTTATGGGTATCAAACATGGAAAAAATAATGTCTTGAAGGCAAAAAGTATATGATCTTTCATCAAATCCATATATAATATTTGGAAATCAAATGATAACGCGAGACTAGGTCATAAGTTTTTTCATGACATTATTTCTCATCCTAAATTTTCAACTGCACCAAACAATGAAAAAAATAGTAGTTACAGAAAATTTTGATTTCAAGAAAAGAAAATCATACACATATGTCTATGTTTCTGCATAAGATCGTGACAATCGTTCCACGCAGCCAAATGTGAAAAATTTTGAGAGGTTTCTTATATAGGTGCTTAAAGGCCTCCTTATAAGGTTACGCTTATATAAGGATATAAGGTTTGGAAACGTCACCTTTTTTTGAAGTGATCAAGTAAAATTTGAGGAGAACCTTTTAAAAGGGTATTTGATATCAAAGAGCGGTAAACCTAAAATTCATGCCAAAATTATGCGTTGATATCGCTAAATTAAGCTTATGAGTTGATGGTCATCCTGTATGCAATGGCCCAATTATAAAATCAATAAAATGACAAAATGAATGACATATTATAATATTCTATTAGTGGTAAGCACTTTCAAATCAAATGGATTGCTAAATGACCAAAAAGACAAGTAATATCTTGCAAGTTTGAAGAATGTTGTTGGAAAGACTTCAGCATGTATGAATTTGAAAAAAAACTTCAACGTATTGGCATAGTCGTACCAAACATTACATGTAAGTTCAACTACATGAAAGGAAAAAAACACTTTCTTCACGCACTAGTGCTCCAAGGCTTGTGTTTGTAGGTTTGACAAGTCAAGCACCACAAGAAGCCTTGAACCAGAGGGCATTTATAGACAGTGAAGTTTTGTTGTTGAAATTCATATTAAATATGAATTAAATCTTAAATTGATGATACATTGACTAAGTCAAATTATTAATTAATTAGGTTGGATTGAAATTCAAATTAAAGTGGTATGACTTAAATCAAGTCCAAATTACATTTGGGCTAGTCCATTAAGTTTACAAGATAAGCCCAACTCATACTCTTCAAGACCATGATAGAAATCCCATAAGTACTTGGACAAAGTACCCCTAAAACACTATCTCACACATATATAAAGGAATATTCATAAGACTAAAGGACACACAAAAATACATCAAGACTCATTGCTTTTCAGGAGTGATCTGCAAGTCTTCTTCATACAAAAAAGTCTTCATCTCTAAGTACTGAGTCGAAAGTGTTTCATCGATTCTAGAACAAGGTAACGTCTTGAGTTGAAGATTATGAAGAGAAGAATCAAAAGATTACATATTTTGTTTAGATTTTATAAAGATTGTAACCTTCTCACTAAAACGACCACAAAATTGCTCGAAGAAATACTTCGAAATTGTAATTTTTATGTATCTCAAAAATAATGATATTGAAAATTTGACTTCATATTCTTGATCAGGGGAAAAAATTGAGTCAAAAATGGGTCTAACCCCAATTTTAGAGGTAATGAATCACAATTTCAAATTCTCAAAAATTTCTTATTCAGCATTGATATGCACCCTTGGTGCAACGCGGCTGTGGTGCGGACTAGTATTACTTTTGCCCAGTTATTTTAGTTTGATCCAAGGATCTTGTGTCTTAGGCCTAAGACTTCCCATATATGAAAATACCTATACTTAGCCACATTTCACCTTCATATCATAAAACACATTCCCCAATAATCTCTCAAACACATAGACTAATATTTCTCTCAAAATTTAAGTGTCCAAATCTCTCTCAGATCTTAAGGAATTCATCAAAGCTTGAAGCCTACATTCATATCTTCTCCAAGGAATTCTCCAAAGTCAAGGTATGTGGGTTTCAGTTATTGGGTCCTTTTACCCATGGTACCCAAGCTTCTTCTTTACCTAAATCTTATGTTTCTAAGTTGATTTACTTATGAGTCTTACTTATTATGAATCTGACTATAAACTATATTGGGATTTTGTAAAAATGTGATTGTTTAAGCATGTTTTGAGCTATGAATCTACAACACATTGTGGGATTTGATGAAGGGTTTTGATGTATATTGCATGATGGTGTTACCAAGTATTGGTGGGTAGTTTTACATTATGTTTTCTAGCTGATTTCACTCTTGAATTGCATGATTTTACACTAACATCACACACGCACCAAGTGTTTGATAAAATACTCGGTTAATGTATCTTAAGTTGTTGAAGGGCTAATACTTGGCTTATGAGTTAAATTACTTTATGATGATGAAAGGATGATATGTATGTGTTGATTCAATGAGAAGTATCAATTTTGTTATGAGTTGACCATAGTAAATTGAGGGGTGATGCCTCAATCACCTAGATGGGGGTGGTAAGGTATCAACCAATTAAGGGGTTGGTACATCAATCATCTCAGATAGGGGTGGTAAGCCATCAACCAATTAAGGAGTTGGTATCTTAATCAACTAGCTAGGGGTGGTAAGTCATCAATCAATTGATGGGTGGGTACCTCAGACATCTCGGATAGGAGAGGTAAGCCATCAACCAATTAAGAGGTTGGTACCTCAATCACCTAGATAGGGATGTAAGCCATTAATCAATTTAAGGGTTGATACTTCAATCACTTCTAAGGGGTGATCTACCTTATATTCCAAGTACTACTTTACTTGGTCTATGATGATGGTCTATTGCTACACATATAATATATTCTTTATATAAACATGCTTAGTTCTATTATAATTCATGCATTTCATATTATTATATGATCCTTTATTGCTTAATTATGCATTTTGACTATGTTGCTTATCTATTGTTCCATAGCATCCTTCATACTTAGTACATTCAAACAGACTAATGTGTACTCTATTCGTACATGATGTTACCATGTAGGAATGGAGTCCCACTTGATCGTCCTCCTGGCTAGTCTGATATCTCTCGAAGCAAGCTTGGTGATTTCTCTATTTCGGAGACAATATTTTTGATCCTATGCTATGTATTAAGACCATTTTCATTGATGTATGCTTATGACTAAGAGGGGTGATCCTGATTGCTTGTCTTGATCCCCTGCTCATAGCTACATAGTAGAGGTGTTGTTGGAACCTTTTGACGTACTAATGTTATACTCTATTGAGTTTACTCTGTTTATGTGAAGTAAATGATGTCCCTTAGTCTCACGTTCCCTTTTTACTATCTCTTGTTGTTTTTTTAATGCGACTGAGGATGTATAATGATTTGTGAAGAGGCTTGTTTGGGGTTCCTTTGGGCTCCCCATTCACTATTTCATGTCTGGGCCCTAGGCTTGCATCGTGAAAATATTGGTATCAAAGCACTAGGTTGTTAATGGTCCTCGACATCCAACACACCATGTCAATTAGAGTCTTATTCATAGTTGTGTTGTCCACCACAACTATGAGTAAAAGGATATAAGATGTTTAAGGAAATGTTTTGCTTCTTCTTACTATATCTCATGCGATAGAAGTTAAGGTAAGGTTTCCCCCTAATGATTGTACTTTGCTATGCTAGATCATGCCTAACACAAAAGGAAGAAGAGCTCTCACACCCGAGGAACAACCGGCTCGTTGTGAGGTCCAGGATGCTCTTACTTTGCCTGTTCAAGTTGTGGCCAATAAAGCCAACCAAGGGTACCAAGCCCCTCATGCTCCTACTTCGACATCTTGGGTGAGGCACTTCATAGGGATGAAACCACAGTTCAATGGGTCTAAGGTGAATGTGGACCCCCAAGAATTTATTGATGAGGTATACAAGGTGTTGTCCATTATGGGTGTGAGGTCAGAAGAAAAGGTTGAGTTGGCGGCTTACAAAATCAAGGGGGTGGCTTTAATATGGTACACTCAATGGAAGGAAGAGAAGGAGAACAATAGCTTGGTTCTATTGGAGGGGTGGAAGGCATCTTTCCTCAACCAGTTCTTTCCTCTTGAGCTTAGAGAGGCTAAAATGGTAGAGTTCTTGAATTTGAAGTAAGGATCTGTGAGTATGAGGGAGTATGCCCCCAAGTTTAACTAACACTAATAATATACTCCACATTTTGTTGCTGATCCAAGATCTAGAATGTACAAGTTCGTGATGGGCATATCCGACTTGGTGAGTGAGGAGTGCCGGTCTACTATGTTGATTAGTGACATGGATTTGTCCTGCTTGATGACTTATGGTGAATAAATAGAGGGGGAGAAATTGAGGAAGAGAAGGGGTCGTGAGGCCAAGAAGGCCTGCTTTGATGATAAGTTCCGAAGTCACCAAGGTGGACGATTCCACCAAGGCCAAGGTTCTTCTCATGCTCCTAGTGGGAGATTTTTCAATGACTACCCAAGGCCCCAAGAGGGTGCTGATGTGATTCCTAAACTCGGGTGTCCTAAATGTGGTAGGGGTCATAGTGGCCTATGTTTGAGGGATACCAATGGTTATTTTGGTTGTGGGGAAATAGACCACAAGATGTTTGGTTGCCCATGAAATCCCAACAAGGGTAAGGATGTTGGTCCTCAAGGGTGGGGGTGATAATATGGTTCCTTTGGAGAGGTGGCAAACAAGGTAGTGCCCCAAGGCATAATTGGTTTTATTCCTTTCATGGGAGGTAAGGGGATGATGAGGTGCCTGATGTAATCGCCAGTATATTAAAAGTCTTTGATTTTGATGTGTATGCATTGATAGACCTGGATGCCACTCTTTCTTTTGTTACTCCTCTTATAGCCAAAAAGTTTCATGTTGGCCCTGAATTGTTTTGTGAGTCTTATGAGATGTCTACTTCTATTGGTGCATCTATTGTTGCTAGAAAGGTCTATAGGAATTGTCCCATTTGCATCTTGCATAAAATATTGCCTTGTGATCTTATTGAGTTGGATATGGTTGATTTTTATGTCATTCTTAGGATGGATTGGTTGCATGCATACTATGTCTCTATTGATTGTACAACCTATAAGGTTAAATTCCAATTCCCAAATTAACCTGTCCATGAGTAAGAGAGTCATGATGTGGTGGTCAAGGGTAGGTTCTTCTCTTCTATTAAAGCCTGTAAGTTAATCTCTAAGTGGTGTCTCTATCATCTTGTGAGGGTAAAGGATATGGAGTCCAAAGTCCTTCCTAAGAGTCAGTTCCAGTGGTAAATGAGTTCCTTGATGTCTTCCCAAGTGACCTTCCCAATGTTCCTCCCTAAAGGAAAATAGATGCATAGATCTCCTTTTCGATACTCAACCCCTTTCTTTTTCCCCTTACCGTATGACCCCAGCGGAGTTAAAGGAGTTGAAGGAACGATGGAGGGACTTGTTGGAAAAGGATTTTATTAGGCCTAGCCAATCATCATGGGGTGCACTAATGTTGTTTGTGAAGAAGAAGGATGGGACTCTTAGAATGTGTATTGACTACCAACAACTTAACAAGGTTACCATCAAGAATAACTATCCTTTCCTAAGATGATGACATTCATGCTCCAATAAGACAGTGGTCATTGTTAGCAATTAACCTAACCAAAGATTAGTGTCAAATCCACAGGGAATATAGGGCTTGACTACAAGAGTTCACTATCAATCATTTTGAGTATCTATAACTAAACCCTCTAAATGGGGGAGGGGGGTTTGTTATTTAAGAACAAAAGTAAAATAAATGTTATACTATTATGCGATTACATACTCAAATTTAGGGACAACTTGGGAATTATGTCCTTCATGGCTTGTTGACTCG
Organism: Solanum sejunctum; assembly: GCA_025642045.1. Classification (NCBI taxonomy): domain Eukaryota; kingdom Viridiplantae; phylum Streptophyta; class Magnoliopsida; order Solanales; family Solanaceae; genus Solanum; species Solanum sejunctum. The sequence continues at coordinate 56,656 of JAOTQJ010204975.1, forward strand.
ATTATTCTGTAAAACATAACCACCATTGTAACTTCGCAAGCAGTATGGTGACTTAGGTTTTTTCAGCCCTTTTGTGATGTTGAAGGTCGAATTTCACTATGGCTCTTGGTTAATAACCATGGTGTGGCAACTAAACATTACTGATTGTCTCAGTCAACCTTTCCTTAGTTAGGTTTGATTGATTTGATGAGAACACATCAATCGAATCATATCTTCTACTCTCCTTTTCACGATCGTCACTACCTTAGTCGAGATCCTGATAGTAGGCAGGGTTTGGTATTGGTCACCACCATGCAACAATCATAATGAAGGAAAATAGATAATACATGCAAAACCCCAATCATAGAAATTCAATAAATCTATGTCATCTCAAATCAACTACCCATGGTTCCTACAACCCCAAGTTATGGGTCTTTAGCTACTCATGGCTAAGGAAAAACCAATAAAATTGCAAATGCAAGACATAGTTGAGAATTTTACCCAAAGCAATGAAGATTAATACATCAGAAGTTGCAAACCACAAGCTTGATAGATTGAGAATGATTATAATGTATGATTTGCACTCCTTGAAAGTGGGTTTTCCAAGAGGAAATAAAAATCTATCCTAAAACCCTAAAAATATTCTAGAGAGAATATTCAAAGGCAATTCAATGTTCAAGTCTGGTCTCTCTTAAATAAACCCTATCATAAAGTATATATAGTAGTTACAATTTTAACCCTAAAAATTACACAAAAAAGATAATTGGCAGCCGGACGTCTCATAGGTACAACTTGTAGGGTGACCTGCCAATCATAATCGGGGTCTCATATCAAGCAATTGGAATTTTGGACTTGACTATTACGATCCGCTGGTATGAGTTATTGCTTGAGCTATAAATCATATGCTCTTCTGGCAGTCTAGTTCTTCTATTTTTTGTCCAAAATTTTGGATCTCT
>JAOTQJ010204996.1:0-19500 GCA_025642045.1 Solanum sejunctum
TCCCAGTCCGGCATGCATTATTTTGAGGTTGAAAGGAATGCATATTTTTTTGTGTTGACATACAGGTTTGACTCCTACACCTTCTTATTTGGATTGTTGTTTTTACTCACATTTCAGGCTTTTTGCTTTACATACTTGGTACATATTTCGTATTGACCTCCTCCTTCGGGTGATGCGTTTCATGCCCGCACGTACCGATGCACAGGTGAGAGACCCTCCATATTATTATCCTTATTTGTCATTGAAGCGCCCCTTTTGTTTTAGGAGCCGGTTTGGGTAGCCTGATATATTTCTATGTTTTTGTAAATTTATTGACATATGTGTATCATTCAGTAGTTTTGTCTAGAGGTCTGTGGATACTTGTGGGTTACTGGTGTATGGGAGATGTTTGAATGTGCGGCGTATTGTATGATTTTGTATACTAGATCAGGCAGTGGGACTGCATTATGTACTTATATGAGTAATATGTTTATTAGGCGGCAGGACCGTAGTGGTGACCTTGTCGGCCCGCATTTATATATATGTGCATAAGTATTACTGTCTGGGAAGCTGTTGGATATTATTTTTGTAGGTGAGGTTAGTCAATAAAATAGAGGAAACTCTGCCGAAATTTCGGTAGAATTTTAGACTAGGTTATAAAGGAATTTGGTTTTGTATATGTTTTTGTGCCCCTATCGGGCACTGATCACGACCCCAGGGTGGGGCATGACATGAACATAGAAGCTGAGGCTCTATTGAGAATGGCTCTGACATAAGCGGTGGGATAGCTGAGGGAGCTGCTCGTGGTAAGGCCACCAGATTCTCATTAGCCTTTATCAGGCTAGGATCTATAGTGCGTGTGGCCTCCACATGAGGGTCCTGATGAGGGTCGATGGAAACTCCCACTGCACTACATAGTCCATGTATCAGAACTAGAAATGGCAGCAAGGTGGTCATCCGAGCTGTAGCCTCGTGAATTTACTCCGAAATGATCTGGGCCCAATCTATAGCATATCCAGCTAAAATACTGGCCAATAGTATATCTCTCTTGAGGGTGATCACATTATTCGTGAAACTTGACCTAATATGCCAACTGATAATGGACCACCAAAACTTGGCTCGGAATGAAAGGTATGCCTTTACTATAGGATCTATGTGGTTTGTGACCCACATTGGCTTGACACCCTCCTCACAGATTTGACTAGCTACATACTGTAGCAACTCTATCCTAGGCCTGATGTCCTTCCTAGTCATCGTGGTCCTCATCTTCTCAATACCACTATTGTACTCTGCGATAGTCTGAGGTGCCTTATAAGCAGGCCCAAACTGCACTTGTCGGATCATCTCCTTCGAGATATCAACTTTTCTCCCCGAAACTATCACTGCTCGTAGCCTTGACTGCTCAATTGGTCTTTTGTTCTTTGGTAAACCCCGGGGGAGTATAACAAGATATGTCATATAGAACTCACGGACTATGTAAGGGGCATATTTTCCCAATTGCTTTGTAGTCCACCATAGTCCGTGCTCATCCAACTGAGCATCCAACCCGGGCGCTCTATCCAAGGCTGGGATATTCAACCGAGACTCTTCATGAAATTGTTTGACTGGTTTGCCTTGCCCCTTAGGCCTTATCCCCTGGTCATATATCTCTTTCATCCTAGGTATGCACCATCTGTGGTCGGCTAGGGGTTGGGACTAGACATCCTCCTACTGAGAAGTGCTCTCCGACTCTGACTTTGAACCTGAGTGAGAGGGGGTCGTCTATGGCAAACGGTTATCTGACCCATCCCCATTGCCCTGTTGCTCCTCCTCTTCAGACTGGGAAGAACTATTAACTTCCATGGGTGGTTGTGCTACAAGTGCCCGAATCTGGGGTCTATTAGCCACTGGGTCTACCCTGACTTTGTGGACTTACACAGAGCCCTCTAATTGCTCGATTTCTAGGATTCATCCTGTAACATCCATTGGAGAGCTTGAATTTGCAGTTTGTCTTTTGGAGGCATCTTATCTGCAAACAAAACACAAAGCAACATGTAAGTTCAAGATGTTTGATCCATTAAAACACAAAACAAAGAACACAAAACAAAATAAATAAAAAGTAAAAATTTCACTGATGCAGCTGCAAGTTTGCAGAGACTAATGCAATTACGAAATGTAGGGTGACCTACAAGTTGTACTCTACTCTCGTAAAACTAGTATGGCTTCAAAAATGCTTTCTAATCCCTTATACAAGATATAGTTATGACTTGTAGGGTAACCTATGAGTCATAGTCTAGGCTCATAATTATTTTTTGAAACTTTTTTCAGAAACGTAGATACTCTTACGAGACTCTAACTAGGAATCATAGCAGGAACTACGAGTCACAGGTGAGTCTCGTATGAGAAATATCAAGAAACCATAGATGATTGTTGCTTGCTATGGGGGACCCTTACGACTTGTAGAGAGACCTATGAGTCGTAAGTGTGCCTCGTAGTAGAAAAAGAAGGCATCAATGGTGCCTAACATTTTCCCACAGCAAGGCAACACATTAAATCACACAATCAACACTCTTCGTATACAACAACAATTACAAATATTTAGCACATAATCAATTCTCGGTCACATTGTAAATACAGAACAATAGTCACCCCTAAGGATCAATTTACTTTGACAGAACATCAAGCACAATGCCAACCAAACACTTTCAAAGCTCATACTTAACATTAACAACATATTCCAAAAGGATGCAATGGTCATACATATCAATTAAGTCAAACTCCAAAAGTTGAAGCATAATCATCACACCCATATAAGTTTAACTTCAACAACTATTCTGACCATGCACGGACAACAATCACATACTACATCCCATGAACAAATCATAAATAGTGCAATCATCATCATTCATTAAGGAATTTCAACACAAGTAGGTTCACAACTCCACCATTCAAAGCCTAAAAGCCCTAAATTACAAGTATAGTTCAATGCTCACTATGCGGCATGATTTATCATAATCGAGCAGAACATATACTTATATAGGGAACATATTCACCACAAAGAATTGTGAAATGTAACCACGGAGCTTACCAATCAATTGTAGAGGGGAGCTAAAGTGACGAAAATTGAAAATCAAGCCAAAACCCTAGAAATTGGTAGCCTCGCCGGAATTCTCGCAGGAAAATGATGTGGGTAGTGGAGATTTTCACCAAAAAAGAGAAAGTAGGTGTAGATTTGGGTTTTCCATCACCTATTTAGGGTTTGTGATTAAGAGTAAGTGTCAAATTTTATTTTGACATCTTATATAAGCAAACCGAGTTGAGTTTTTAAAAATCTATAGATCAGGGCTATGAGACGTCGACTATGAGTCGTAGGTTGGCATACAACTCATAAGTCATGGTCTCGTAGTAGGCCCAGCATTTAAAAAAATTAAGGAATTATACCTAGGCACTACGAACCCCACTTACGACTCGTAGGGTCCCGTATGAGTCATAAGGTTGGCTTGTAATGGTTGTGCCAACTTCTTATACTCACTGATTCTCTCTGCGAGGCATCACTATGAGTCATATTGAGGACTATGACTCATAGGCAGGATCATATAGGCTACTCCAATTTCCATCTTTCAAATCTTAGTACTTTAATTTTTGCCTACAAATCAAATCTCAAAACACAACAATTCTCAAAATATTACAACTGCACCAATGTCTTTCAATCATAAAATCAAACTCACAGCTTCTAAAGAATTTCAACAACCGAAAACAAAGATAAAGCAACACTTATCAATAATGCTTGGGTTGCCTCCCAAGAAGTGCCTTGTTTAATGTCGTGGCTCGACTTTGTCGTCTTCCTTCATCAACATCATTGAGGGGCCACACCTCACTCTTGCACTCATCTGGGTGTTTCATGGATTGGTGAATGTCGAACACAACTTTTGCATCATTAACCCTTAACCATAGTTGACCTGAATCCATATCCACCAGGGCTTTCCTAGTGGCCAGAAATGGTCTCCCCAAAATGATGGGCACCTCAAAATCAACTTCATATTCAAGGATCACAAAATCCATCGAGAAGATAAATTTATCCACTATAACAAGCATATCCAAAAGAATTTCCTCTGGCTTTTTAATGGTTAGATCCACCATAAGCAACCTCATTCTTGTCGGGGTAGGAGTACCAAGGCCAAGTCTTTTGAATACTACAAGAGGTATTAGATTGATGCTCGCTCCTAAGTCACACAATGTTCTTGCAAACTTGACATCACTAATGGTACAGGGGATGGTGAATGTACTGGGGTTTTCTCGCTTTTGAGCAAGGCATTTGGTCATAATCACATTACATTGTAAGAGTTCTTGCGAGAACTCTTGGCTCAAAGTGCATTTCTTGGTGACCAAATCCTTCACATATTTGGTATACCCGGGCATTTTCTCTAAAGCTTCTAGAAGGGGAATGTTGATGGGGAGTTGCTTCAACATCGAAAGAAAGTGCTTGAATTTACCCTCCTCTTCCTCTCTTAAGCTTTGAGGGAAAGGAGGAGGAGGTTTGGGAATTGATTTCAATTTCTCATGTTTCCTTATCTCTTCTTGTTGTATCCTAACAACCTTCAGATCTTCTCTTTCAACCAAGACTTCACCACCAAGACCCTTCTCATCAACTTCATCCACAATTATCGGCATAGGGGTATCTACGGTGCTCTTGCCACTCCTAGTCATCCCTGCCATGCAAGACCAATCATACTAAATTAGTCCAGAGTAAACTATAGTTATTTGGATTATATCAACACATTTGATATGATGCTTTACTGTAATAATGAATGTCACAAGCACACATGATTTATAAATGTCTGTTCCCATGTATACAAGGATAATATCCCAAATTGGTTTTTGGATTGGTGGTCATTCCATGCTCCAGCAATAAAAATATTGCCTCCAGCCTTTAACCAGCCATAAAAAAATTGGACTAAAGTTTCTCTAAAATGTACCGAGTTATACAAAGCAGATCATATCTGTCGCCCAGAGAATTTAGGCCAAACATACTTCTTCATTGAATTCTCTATCTCATCGATTCATAAATGGGACCTAGAATTTAGTTATAACAAAGAGAAATTACCTTGTTTATACAGAGTAGTTTTTAGTCCAAAGGTCATAACATTCCATTCATATTGTCCAAATGGGACATTAAAAGCAGTTCTATAATTATGCTATCTAAAAACTTGAATTTGCCAATATCCAGACTTTGAATCAAATTTTGTAAATATATTGACGGATTAAATCAAATTTTGAAAAAATATTGGCGTCATAAAGTTGGGATAGTAAATCTTTTTTATTTGGAATAGGATACCTATCCTAGTTTAAATGCTTATTTAAAGGTTTGTAATTTATTACTAGTATGGGAACTCCACGTTTCCTTTTCAGCTGCATTATTAACATAACAAGCAGTATAAGACCTACGAGATTTTGAAGGTTTTATCCATCTTTTTTATAATAAATTATCAATCTCTTTTTTACAAACTTCAACTAATTCAACATTTATTTGACATCGGCAGAAGAGGGGGAGTTTGTGGGCTATATTAGTAGAGGTTGGATCTAACTTGTGAGGCGCCTTTTGGGGTAACCCAAGAGGACAAATCCGTGCGGGTATGCATGGCACCGTCGCCACGGTGTCCAAAGCGGACAATACCTCGCAAGTCAAGACTCTGTAGGAATATTATCTTCAAAAAAATTATCTACATATGAAAGTGTAATAATTTTTTTTGGTTCAAAAAAGCACTAGGATGGTCGACACAAATATCAACAGCCATTTGTTTAGAAATCAATTTAATTTTTTCTTATATTTTAGCAGATTTCATTGTATCACAAGTATTCAAGCTAAAATAATTCAAGTTATAAAGAGTCAACATGTTTTCGCTTAATATCAACCAAAACATTTATATCTCTAGTTACTGGACGAGTAACAAAGGCGAATGAAATTTCTTTACCGTTATACTTAGTAGAAAACCTATTTTCATATAACCATGTAAATGGATAAATAACAGTAGTAAAAGAAATTGCAAGTATAATTAGAGGATTTACTTGATTTATAACCAAAAAGAAAAAGTGAGGAATGCACACTTTATTTTGGCAAACATGGGTACTTGAAAGTTTATACTCTATATCAAGAGCATCACCAGAAGACGATTTAACCATATGAGTAGTTTTTCGAAAATATTTTAAAGGAACTAATCCTTCCTGAATGCAACTAACATCTGCACCACTATCAATCATAGCCACATTAGCTATAGTAAATTGATTATCAATTAAGATTGGAAATTTAATGTACCATTTTTGAGCACTTATAACTTGCATCATACCAAGAAATGAATCATTATCAGAATTAAGAGATTTTTGAAAATAATTCTTTTCAAGAGCAGTACCTTCACAGTGACGTTTTTCTAAAAGAGAATTATTTTTCTCTAATTGAGAAATCTGATGATCACAAATTATTTGTTTCTGTTTAAGAGATTTAATCTCCTTTTTCAAATTTTCAATCTTAATTTTTAAATCATCAAAAGTAGTATCCCTAGTTACCTCATATGTAGATAGCTTAGCCATCTGGCAATATACTTTTATTATGGTATAGGGCAGAGAATACTCAAAATTATCTTTTTGATTGTGAAAATCATCAATTATTGAAGTGTAAGTAGAAGATTTTGAATCAGATGATGTGGCCATTTGTAAAATTTGTTCCCTAAAATTTTTCATCTGTAACTTCCTTTAAGAGTTCTATTACATTATCAAACATAATAGTATTCATGTTCAAATCTTCAAATTGAAATTGCAATTTATAAAATGAATCTTCACAATTAGAGGAATCACCTTCGCAATCAACACAAACAACATTATTATTCTCGTTGTTAGAGAATTCAAGTAAATCAATTTCTTCAGATTCAGTTTCAGTTTCAGAAATATAATCTGACTCAGAACCAGAAGTATATAACAAACCATAAATCTAATCATGGATAGTATTATCAAGATTAAGAGACTTAAGCTTCTCAAACTTACAATTAGGAGAAATATGTCCAAAATTACCACATCTATAACACTTAATCTTAGCTAGGTCACACTTAGATCTATTTTTCATAAATCTAGTTGACTTGCAATGAGATTTCCTAGCTTTTCTCTCTTCCTTATATCTATATCTAGATCGCTTTTTCCTATAAGGATGGTCTGAATAATTACCATGCTTATGATATCTAGATTTTTTCTTCCTATTAGGAAAAGGAGGTTCACTAACTCCAAATTGGGTACAAAAATCTCCTAATTAGTTTCTTTCTTTTAATTGGCCATTTTCAGTTGTCCAGACAATTTAAGGTCATTAAAAAGGTTTAACCCTTCTTGAATGGAGGTGCCTATAAACTTTCCCTAAGTAAAGGTTTCCCATTTGATTTTACCATAGGGTCCTCTTAAGGCTTTTCTAACTCTTTCAGCAAATAGAGGAGGGAGCCCATATGTAAACCTTTACTTCCAATAACTTAATTTAGTCTCAGATAGTTCAATGAATATATTAAGAAAGGTGTCTGTCATAATCTGGGAGGGTACCCTAGATGTGACTGGCACTTAGAGACTATTGCTAGCGCCCAAGCGAATCACTTAGTCTCATTAGCTTCATCTAGTTAATTCATTCGTGAAAGAAAATAAGATAATAATAATGGTATTATTCTATCCGTGGTCTCAATACTATCAGTCTTAATCTATCATAGAGGAAATGGAATATCCAGCAAAAGTTTCAATATAAAGAAGGAAGAGGGAAAGAACCTCTGACGTCAACATCAATATCTACATCTATGAAGCCACTATACTATTGTTTAATATGGTACCATGACAGGCCATGGCTACCAAAAAAACAAATCAAAGACTATCAATCAAAGAAAGTAAACATCCTGAATGTAGAAGAGGACTCACCACTGTCTAAAATAGAGTGCTCTAAAACCTCAACGATCATGCTACTAAAGTCCTCGATCTGTCGAATCTACATAATAAAAGGATGCAACACCAAAATGGCGTTAGTACGTGAAATGTATCATCTGTAAAATAAGCTAAAGAAAAGGAAACAATATGTAATCACCCTCAATCCCTCAGCCTCACCTTAGAATAAAGGACAAGACTCTATCACATCACTATCCATCATACATCAAACATTCACATCATATCAAAGTTCTATTATCATGAAACCTATCTTTGAGTTTATAATCGACAACAACTACCTATGTGCTAGTAGTGATACAATGAAGAAATGTCACTGCCATATCTATCCAATACCTTGTCAAGGTAAAGCACAAGCTATCAGTGGATACAAAAGTCTATCAAGTCCTCTTTTGAGACAAAGGAAACATCCGCTTTCATGGTCCAATCCTCTCCTACATTGGCCACGTAGTTAATGGGTACTTACTTTTATGCATTTTGGTGTTAATACTCCTTACAGAACTCAATATGCTCATAAGTCTATCAATCCATCAAGAACTTCCATCACCCAACCTCTACAAGCAAGACTATCTTTTCAAATTCAAGGGAATTTGTTCATTCAACTATATTAATATTAATATAAGCTATCACTATCATCAACACACTCGCATCAGAACTCAAACTCAGTCACACATTATATTCAGACAATCAAGGCTCTAAACATTCCCCTAAGTTTATTATTCAAGTCTTTAGAGAAAGAATTTATAAGAGTTTAATCACAATCACATAAATATGAAAGTATACAACAAACTTTAAGCTCGATGATCATCAATTTAGGATATGAAAATATAGTTTAAAGAAGATATTCAAGAACTCAAGATAATATCCAAGAATTTAGGCAAATATTCAAGAACTTTCAAGAAATCATAATTTAAGACTTCTATACATTTACTTTTCATTTGGACTCTCATTAGCACATGGAGGACAATATCATGCTTTTGGTAGCCTTTACATACCTAGGAATGGAGATTCTTCAAAGAAATTGGAAGGTCTCTTAAAACCCTTACTCTTTCTCTCCTCTTCTTCTCTCTAACTTGCGTAAAAGGCTTAGAAAATTTATGGGTTTAAAACCCTCTTGTATGAAATATCTGTAAAAATATGTTTTGGGAATGCTAAAATATTTTAGGAAGGACAAAATTTCCCTTCTAAAAGAAGAATAATGATTTCCTTGAACACAGGTGCGTGTAGGGGAGGGGGCGCGCACCACCATTTTTGGTGAACTTTTGCATATATTCAATTCCCATTGAAAAAAGCAAAAAATTAAGTATAGCTCCGTGTCCCAAGAGCATCGCGGAGGGAGCGCAGAAAGTTCACTATTTCTAGCCAAAATTGGGCATTCATAAAATCGACCCCACTTGTTTTAATTCGATTCGAGACCATTTTCTGACTTGATTTTCTATGCTGATCGCAAATTCGGTCTCGAATTTGCCATTAGAGCTTGGAAAGATGCTTTGTGTGCACATGTATTTTAGGGGAATTTTAGTAACTTTATAGGGTGTTATATTATCTCTCTCTTGGAATCATTCATCCTCGAATAATGAGTATAGGTCAGATGGAGACATGATAACCCAAAACTCATCTCATTCCTCACTCGGGAACACTCGAACTCTCTCTATCCCTCATCTATCTTTGTCTTAAACTTGGGAATGGAATAAAGCAACACATCAACTAAATGAAAAGAAACATTCCAAAATGATAAGGATAAGAATATTTACCTTCAACATCATCATCACTTGGCACAAATAGATACAGATATTTTAGTTTCATCATTTCCTCAACTTACCATGTCGCTTCCTTAACAAATTGATTCCTCCATAAGACTTTAACGGAGCCAATCTCTTTATTCTTCAGCTTATGAACTTGTCAGTCAAGGATTTGGACTAGAATTTCCTCATATGATAAGCTATCCTTTACACATGTACTCTCCACAGGAATTGCTAAGACTGGATCTCTCAAACACTTCTTTAGCATATAAAACACTAGGTGGACTCCGTCTAGCTCGTTATGATTTGATATGGTCCAATATAATTTGGACTCAGCTTCCCCTTCTTACCAAATCTCATGGCACCCTTCATGGGTAACATCTTCAGGTACACTCAATCATTTACCTTAAACTCCAAGTCTCTTCTTCTTATTTTCGTATATGACTTCTGATGACTCTAGGCTGTCCTCAACCTCTCCAGGATGACCTTCACCTTCTCCATAGACTGGTGTACCAGATTAAGCCTAATCAACTCAGCTTCACCCACCTCTAACTAGCCAATCGATGACCTATATCTCCTCTCGTGTAATGCTTCATACAAGGCCAATCTCTTCTGGAAGGATCTCCAAAATTGAGAGGTGAATTGAGCTTTTCTATCAGAGATGATGGACAAGGGAACCCCGTGCAACCTGATAATCTCTCAAATATAAAGTTGATCATACTTCTCTGCCATATAGTTATCTTAACCGCCAAAAAGTGGGCTAATTTTGTCATTCTGTCAACAACCACCCATATTGAATCATGCTGCTTTTGGATTAGTATAAGCTTATGATAAAGTCCATGTTGATTGCCTCTCATTTCCATTTTGGAATTTCAAAGTTCTGAGCTAACCCACAGAGTTTCTGATGTCCAACCTTAACTTGTTGGTAATTGGGACACTTGGAAATAAATTCAACAATGTCTTTCTTCATCCCATTCCACCAATCGACTTCCCTCAAGTTGTGGTAAATCTTGGTGGAGCTAGGGTGAATGGAATAACTTATGCTATGAGCCCCGACCATGATTCTATCTCAAAAACCATCTACATTAGGTACATACAATCTCCCTTGATATCTCAATACCCCAACTCCCCCTTTGGAGAAAACCATCACCTTCTACTTGTGAACCGCTCCTTTCAAATGGAGTAAGATAGGTTCTTTGTCTTGCTTCACTTTCACCTCTAACACCAAGGATGAAACAGAACAATTGTAACCGTTAACCCCACAGTTCTCCTCAGGTTGCACTCCTAGTAGAGCTAATCTATACACTTCCTTGTCTAATTCTCTCTTCCCCTCCTCGACATAGGCAGTGCTACCCATGGATGTCCTGCTAAGAGCTTCAACAACAATGTTAACCTTACCTGGATGTTAGAGAATACTCATATCATAATCCTTGAGCAACTCCAACCACCTCCTCTTTCACAGGTTGAGCTCTTTCTGACTGAACACATTCTATAAACTCTTATGGTTGGTAAACATATCCACATGTACTTCATACAAATAGTGACACCAGATCTTAACTGCTAATACCATAGCTGCTAACTCTAGATTATGGGTCGGATAATTCTTCTCATGGATCTTGAGCTATCTGGAAGAATAATCTATCACCTTTCCTCTCTGCATAAGCACACACACACCAATCCAATTCTAGATGTATCACAATATATCATGAAGTCACTATCCCGTCTGGCGAGGTCAAAAATGGTCTTGTAGCCAATCTAGTCTTCAATTCCTGAAAGCTCTTCTCAAATGCCTCAGACCACTGGAACTTGGCCTTCTTCTGGGTTAGGTTTGTTAAAGCGGTTGACAGAGAAGAGAAATCCACCATAAATCTGCGGTAGTACCTGGTCAAACCTAAGAAACTTCTTATTTCTATTGGAGAAGTGGGTCTTGGGCATGTTCTTAACTGCCTCAATCTTTTACATATCCATTCGAATACCATATCCCGGAACAACATGGCCTAATAAAGCCACTGACTTGAGCCAAAACTCACACTTGGAGAATTTCACATACAACTCATGATCTTTAAGTGTCTGCAAAACCACTCTAAGGTGATTAACCTGCTCCTTTTTATTCCTTGAAAACATTAGAATATCATCAATAAATATGATCACAAACATGTCAAGATATGGTCTGAATACCTTATTCATCAAGTCCATGAAAGTTGCAACTGCATTTGTCAACCCAAAGGATATGACCAAGAACTCAAGGTGGCTATATCGTGTCCTAAAGGATATCTTTAGAATATCATTTTCCCTCACCTTTAACTGATGGTAACCCGAGCTGAGGTCTATCTTGGAGAAACAAGTAGCACCTTGAAGCTGGTCGAAGAGATCATCTATTCTGGGAAGAGGATACTTATTCTTTATGGTAACTTTATTCAATTGTCGATTAGTCTATGCACATACTTAAGGACCTATATTTCTTATGCATGAATAGTACAGGGGCACCCTAAGATGAGACACTAAGCCTTATGAAACCTCTCTATAACATGTCTTTCAATTTCTCTTTCAATTTTTTCAACTTTGTGGGGGCCATTTTATGGGATAGAATTGAGATAGGTTTATTCTCGGGAAGAATGTCAATCCTAAAGTCAATGTCCCCATTAGGAGGGACTCTAGGAAGATCATCAGGAAAGACCCTCAGAAAACTCATTCACTATCGGGACTGACTCAAGACTTCACTCGTATGAGGTGGAAAATACAACCCTTGGATATCAACTTTCCAGATCTAAGATAGGATATTAATTTACCCTTAGGGACTATGGAACTCGCTTTCTACTCTAAGATAGGCTCATTAGGAAATTGGAACTTAATAATCTGGGTTCTACAGTCAACAGAAGCGTAGCAAGCATGCAACCAATCTATGCCCATGAGTATATCAAAATCAATCATCTCCAACTCTATCAAATCAGCTAAAGTGTCTCTACGATAAATAGATACCACAAAATCCCTATAAATTCTCTTAGCTAGGATAGACTTACCAGTAGGAGTAGAAACAGAAAAGAGTTCATGCAAACACTTTGGAAGAACCCCAAACTTACTAGCCACTAAGGGGTCACAAACAACAACGTGGCACTAGGATCAAGTAATGCATAGCAATCATAAGTAAAGACACGAAGCATACCTGTGATAACATCTGGTGTAGCCTCCTGCTCCTATCGATTACCCACAATATACAGATGGTTCATCTAGCCTCCTATACCCATAGTAGTAGTACCCATCTACAGGTTACCCATTGGAGATAATGTCGAAGACTGAGTTGTGTTGCTCCCCTCACCTCGCATCCTCTTTGGACACTCAAAACTGAAATGACCAGCCTAAACATATGTATAACACACATCTTTGCCAATATGACACTCACCCAGATGCAGCTTACAGCAGTTGCTGCAAGGTGGCTTTCCACTTATACCTTGAGTCACACTAGCTTGGGATTGGGTGCTTGGGGTTCTAAATTCTTATAACCCTGAGATTTCAAATCATACCTGATTGGTTGTATGGGTGCACTTGCTGTTGAGGATGCGGGATGTGATGATCTCTTTTGAAAATAAAATTTCTCATCTCTATGCTGTCTCTGTGGGCTTGGCTCATGTTCCGCTGACTTTGACTTTCTACTCATATTTTTATCTCTATCCCTCTTCATATCCTCATTTGTCTGCAGGGCATACACCATAAGTTTGGAGATGTCCATACCAGGAATCAGCAAGGCAACCTTACACTCTTTCTGCATATGTCTAGCCAGGCCAGACATAAACATTCTCATCCTTGTCCTTATGTCCTTTACCATCTCTCGAGTATACCTGGATAGTTTGATGAACTTAAGTCCATACTCCTTCACAGTCATCCCTCCTTATTTCAGATTCACAAACTCATCCACTTTCGCCTCCCTTAACTCTTGAGGAAAGCAGTGATCAAGGAAAGCGACTTCAAACTCCTCCCATACTGTAGACTCTGCATCCTCTCCTCTACTCCCTTCCCATTGAGTGTACCACACATTAGCCACGTCCTTTAGCTGGTAAGATGTAAGATCAACTCCCTTAATCTCAGTCACATGCATGGCCCTTAAAACTTATACATCTCATCAATGAAATTCTGTGGGTCCTCCTCCACCTTCGTCCCCATATACATAGTGGGTTCATCCTCAAGAAGTCCCTGAGCCAGGTTGCAGTTGAGGGCTCCTGTGAGCGAGAACTAGGAGCCTGAGAACCATGACTATTTACCTAAGAGGCCATTATCTAAGTTAGCATGATGATTGAGCCTCTGAATTATGCCTCAGTAGTAGGAGCTAACTAGGGCTGAGCAGGGGGCGACAAAGGGACCTCAGCAACCCTAGCGGGGTGTCCCCATCCCTAGCCTCTTTCTGAATTGGATCCTTTGGTTGGGTGTTCTCAACAGTGGAGCTAGGGCATCTCTCTGAGCAACAGTTCTTTTGGGCGGCATTTTCTATAAGAGTAAAATGCAAGAGTTAAAAGCAGGATTTCATAAGTTAACTTTATAGCACGATATCAGATCATAAAAGAAATGTAGCACTTTCTAATGTCCTATAGCCTCCTGCTAATGATGTGTGGTGCACAACACACCCATAAACAAGACTCTACTAGACATGACTTCATAGACTCCCTAGGATACTCGAACTCTAGGCTCTAATACTAAGTTTGTCGTGCCATGGGAGGGTACCCTAGTCATGACTGACACTCAGAGACTATTGGTATCCCCCAAGTAGATCAACTAGTCTCATTGCCTTTTCCGGTCAATTTATTCGCGGAAGAAAATAAGATAATAATAATAGTATTATACTATCTGTGGGCTTAATACTATCAATCTCGATCTAGGCTTAATACTATCAATCTCGATCTATCATAGTGGAAATGGAATATCCAGCAAAATTTTCAATATAAAGAAGGAAGGGGAAATAACCCTCGACATCATCATCAACATCTATGCCCATGAAGCCTCTAAATTATTGTCTAAGATGGTACCATGACAGGCCATGGCTATGAAAAATCAAATAAAAGACTATTAATCAAAGAAAATAAACATCCTCCGAGTGCATGGGAGAACTCACCACTATATGAATTAGAGTGATCTAAAACCTCAATAATCGGGCTACTTAAGTCCTTGGTCTATCGAATCTGCATCATAAAATGATACAATGCTAGAGGGGCATTAGTACATAGAATGTACCATATATAAAATGGACTAAAGAAAAAGAAACAATATGCAATCACCCTTCATCCCTCAGCCTCACCTCAAAGTAAAGAACATGACTCTATCACCTCAGTATCCATCAAACTTAAAACATTCATATCACATCAGAGTTCTATTATCATGAAACCTATCTGGGAGATTTTATAATCAACCACCACCACCTATGAGCCGGTAGTGATACAATGAAGAGATGTCAGTGCCACATCTATCCAATACCTTGCTAGGGTAAAGGACGAGCCTGTTAGTATATCTAAAATTCTGTCAAGTCCTCTTTTGGCACAAAGGAAGCATCTGCTTTCACAATCCAATCCTCTCCAATGCTAGCCACGTAGTTAATGGGTACGTGTGTGACTCGCTCTAACCCATTTCAGTGCTAATACTCCTCCCAGGACTTAATATGCTCATATGTCTATCAATCCATCAAGAACTTCCATTACCCAAGCTCTTCGAGAAGGACTATCTTTTCAAATTCAAGGGAATATGTTCATTCAACTCTATCAATATTAATATCAGCTATCATAGTCATCAACACAGTCACCTCAGGACTTAAACTCAGTCACACATTACATTAAGACAATTAAGGCTTTAACCATCCCCCTTAGTTTGTTATTCAAGTCTTTAGAGAGAAAATTTATAAGAGTTTAATCATAACCACATAAATATGAAAGTGTACAACAAAATTTAAGGTTGATGATCATCACTTAAGATATGAAAATATAGTTTAAAGAATATATTCAAGAACTCAAGATAATATCCAAGAATTTAGTGCAAATATTCAAGAACTTTCAAGAAATCTTAATTCAAGACTTCTAGATATTTACTTTTCATTTTAACTCTATATTGACACATGAAAGGACAATCCCATGCTTTTGGGTAGCCATTATATACTTGGAAATGGAGATTCTTCAAAGAAATTGGAAGGTCTCCTAAAACCCTTACTCTTTCTCTCCTCTTCTTCTCTCTGACTTGCGTAAAAGACTTTGAAAATTTATGGGTATAAAATCCTCTTGTACGAAATATATTTAAAAATACGTTTTGGGAATGTTAAAATATTTTAGCAAGGATAAAATTGCCCTTCACGAAATAAAAGAAAAAAATATTTTTTGGAACACAGGTGCGCTACTCGGAGGGGGAGCACACCAGTGTTTTTGGTGAACTTTCGCGTCCATCAAATTCCCATCGAAGAATAAGAAAATTCCTAAGTGTAGCTCTGTGTCCCTGGTGCATCGCGGAGGAGGCGTGAAAAGCTCACTATTTCTGCTCAAAATTGGGCATGTCAAAAATATACCCGGCTTGTTTCAATTCAAGTCGAGACCAGTTTCTAACTTAATTTTTTGCGTTGATTGCAAATATGGTCTTAGATTTTCTATTAGAGCTTGGGAAGACACGTTGTGTCCATGATGTATTTTAGGTGTATTTTAATAATTTTATGGAGTGTTATAGTATCTTTATACCATCAAAATTCTCCTCAATGGCGACATCGAAAACTATTGAGGAGGGCACAAATAGTCTCATACTCATTGGTAAATCAATCACTGAAATATTCTAAAATACATGTCACTAAGTTATAAACAACATTCTGCCTATTAACAGCTAAAGCAAAGCCTAAGTTATCAACAACAAACTCAGGTTCTACCGTATTAATAATCGCGCTCTCTGTTCTATAGTGAGAAAATTATCCTACCATCCTCGTAGCTAGCCAGTAAACCCTGCAGCAATCACTCTAGCAATTTTTTGTCACTATTTGCATTATTACCACTTTTATCAATAGTATTATACATCAGCATACGATGCATTAGAATAGTTAGTTGATGATCAGTCAAACCATCAAGCTTCCATTCATAAATTTCAGAACCACTATAAGAGGTGTTAGTCTAATTCCAATAACGTTCTTCTATCTAAAAGTCTTGTAGAGTCGGACGAGGATAATAATAAGTTTTCACATGGGGTAAATGAGCATACCTTTTGCCCTTTTGTTGTTTAACCAAACCTTTAAGCTTATTAAGCTCAGAATAATTTGAGTTTTAACTGTTAGAAAATTAGGAATTTGCTTGATTTGATCAGCAAACTCATTTGACAATTAAGAGGTTTTGTATTAAAAGCAGTTATTTTTTCAAAACGTTTTTTCAAATTATTTATATCAAAACATGAAACATTTTTAATTCAAAATTCAGGGATTTCTATAGGAGGCTGAGTTTTATCATTGACTATTTGCACATCTGGCTTGGTTCCTGAAGAGGACACCCCGTCAGAAGACACAGCTTTGCTAATGCTCATTTCTTTGTCTGTACTCAATTCTTTTATTAAAAGATTTAGCTTATCAAGCTTTTCAAGGAAAAAAGTGATCTATTCTCCTAAAACCTTTACATAAAGGTTTTGACAACTATTTTGAGAAATCAATTTATTAATTTCTTCAATAGTAACCTGGGCAACATCTCTCTCAACAAAATTTTGAAAAGCAACAAATAAGAGGCTATATTATTAGGTAAAATAAAAGGTGATTGAGGTGGGTAAATTTGCGTAACCATTTCCTCGTTATCCTTTTGATGCAATCTTTCTAAAATATTAACATATAATGGTAAATAAGTGGTTATAAACCATGGAACAAAGCAAATAATCAGATTATGCAGAGCACAAATTTTGTAAAACTCTTGAAAAATATTATGTAATTCATCTTCACAATAAATCTCAAAAAATCAAAGTTTAAATTGGTTCCATCTATCACTGAAAAATTCCTTTTAAATTTGTTTTCTTGCTAGCGATCCTGGACTAAAATCGATTTGGACAAAAATCATTTAAATCTTGTCGTGATCAAAGTCTATTTCCAAGCAGTCAGAATATCTTTATTACAAACATTATTAGCATCCTGAACAATATTATTTCAAGGATTAATTTTTAAGTTTTTCAACATATTTAGCGGTATAGTGCACTTTATCAACTGTTTTCGTATCAATAGTATGTAAAAAATTTAGATGACTTCTTGCTGGTCTATATGATGCTTCTATAGGAGAAATGTGATGCATAATAGGCAATAATATATTATGATAAAATAAATATTTATTATAAACAACTAATCTATCATCAAATTGAATAAAAACTTTTCCATTGGGTTTTTGAGTGATATGTGAAAAATTCATTTTTGTCAAATTATCAGTTATTTAACTAGAAGACATAGCTGAATTTAAAGTCCAAGTGGTAGAAAAATCAATTGTCCCACTTAATTTGTCGTCTAGTGGTGACTTTTGATTTGGCAAAATTAGTTTTAATCAAAATAGTTTGATTAGTAGTGTCAAATACTTTACACTTAGGATTAAAAGAAGATAACAATTTAAAATTAATCCTATAAGATAAACAAATAAGCTCAGATCAGGCGCATAATTGTAACCATACGTTTTAACATTTAATGTTAAGGCATCAAGAATATTAACATCAGTTAGAAATGACTACAAATTTGGTTGTGTATTGAAATAAACAGGACCATAGGCCATAGGGGATTCTATTAAATCTATGAGCTAATGTCGAAAAATAAGATTTCTAGCATCTCTTCATGCTACCCAGAAAATCTCAGGTAATCCTTTTAAGAGTTAAAGGCTTAAAATCAATTTGTGTCATGCCAATATGTATAAAATAAAATTGATGTCTATAAGGATCGATATCACATTTTTCTAGCAGGCGAATAGTCTGTTCTGACGAATTTATAGCTAATGATTTTTCAGTTGTTTTTATCATTTGTTTAGAAGATAACTTATCAAACCAACCATAATTATAAATAGTTTTAATATTAATTTTAGGAATAGTCCATTTATTTAACAAGTCAAGATCTTGAGGTATATCAAACTCTTCTAATTTTTCATTTTTAATACTATAATCTCCTGAATCCATAGAGAAGTAAGTCATATATATATCAAATACTTTGAATCTCATCTCATAATCATTATGCAAGTTTATAGGCTCTGATACCATTTATTGCCAGGATCTAAGGGCTGGCAGTATGTCACGCCCCAAGTTGCCGTTAGAGCGGACTAGCAACCTTGCCGATAAGGCTTGGGAGAACCAACCTATCTCTATTCGCTTGTATACATAATATAATTAACTTTCTACATTTGGCATGCTTATAGGGAGATAAATGGTAATAACAAGCTAAAAAGAGATGTGTATATCTAGGCCATTGGGGCCACGGTGCCTAATATACGAGACATGATCACACTTTAGTTTACATAGTCGATAAAGCCTCTAGTCAAGAGAAAGTATCCATAAATATTTGGGACAGGCCTCGTCTGAATTAACTGTATAATATAAACATATAAAATCAAAATACGCACAAAGCTCCGGAATAACCTGGAGCTTGGTAACGACAGCTGAATGTCCTGAACTCGATTGGGAGGATCTATTAGCACCTGTACCTACAACATGAAATGTAGGTCCCCCGGAAGGGACTTAATACGGGATAATATACTTAATATGTAAGGAAACAAATACTACACATGAAATATAACTAAAATGAAATTATGCACTGATTGCGGATAAGAGACCACCTTTAATGATACTTTGGGATCAAGTACTTTATGTTCTTTATATTGCTTTACCTTTACTGTAAAAT
>JAOTQJ010205007.1:0-19500 GCA_025642045.1 Solanum sejunctum
CCTAGACAGGGAATTAAATTGAAGGCTATACTCCCTCACACTCATATTACCTTGGTGGAGGTTCAAGAACTGATCTGCATGAGCCTCTCAGATCTCTAATGGAAAGTAATGGTCAAAAAATGCCTTTTGGAACTCCTCCAGGTAGTTAGAGGTGCATCTATACCCTTAGATTGCTTCCAAACTTCATACCATAATATAGCCACACCTTTCCACCTATATGGCGCTAACTCGACAACTTCTATACCACTCATATGTATAATATCTAATGTATGCTGAATCTGATTAATAAAGTCTTGGGGATCTTCATTAGTGTTGACCCAGTGAAGCATGGAGGGTCCAAATTAAGAAAATCATGTATCCTTGTGCCAACTCCCTATTCGCACCACCTGCACCTATAACTAGACCTTCTTGTCTTTGACCTTGGACAGCAACTATACGGGTCAATAGTTAGACTGCATTTCTCAGATCCTACACGGTAGCATCAATCGGTGCTTCTAGGAGAATTTCACTACTTCCAGGTTCATCAAAAGCTGAAGGAGTTGGAGATGTCTGTGACAAAGACTCCTCTTGAACCTCATTTTGTTGTCTCACCTGACTGGGTATACCAACCACCACTTCTACACCCTTCCTTTTACCTTTGTTTGGCCTGGTTTCTAGCATACTTGCTGTACAAAATAATTTAAGAGTTAGACATAATGCACCTATTATACTTTGCTTTATGGCAGGATCTAAAAAATGAAAAGAAAGTAACAACTCCTAAATTTCACATAGCCTCCTGCTTATAAATATGGTGCACAACACATCGATAAGTAATATACTACATAGACACAGCTTTGTAAACTCCCTAGGATGACCCGCTCTGATACCACTTCTGTCACGCCCAAAGTCCCATTAGGGCAGACTAGTACCAATTGTCGATGAGGCTCAGAAGAACCAACCTATATCTATGTGCTTTCTATATATATTATATGGGATTTCTACATTTGACATGCATTTAAAAAAATAAACAGTGATAACAAGCCAAAAGAAAATGCATATGGCTAGGTCGTTCAGGCCATGATGTTTAAAGTACGAGACATGACCATACTTTAATTTACATAGTCCACAAAGCCTCTAGATAAGGAAAAGTATCTAATAAGGGTTGGGACAGGCCCCGCTATAACTAACTGTACAATACAAAAATATAAGCTTTAGACACAGACAAAGATCCGAAGCAACCTGGAGCTTGGTAACAGTATCTGGATATCCTATACTCCTACAGGGGAGATCTACTAGCACCTGTACCTGCAGCATGAAATACAGGTCCCCGATAAGGGATGTTAGTACGAGATAATATACTGAATATGTAAGGAAAGAAATATTGTATACGAAGTAACAGCTCAAATGAAACTATACACTGGTGTAGGATAAGAGATCACCTTTAGTTGTATTGTGGGAGCATATACTTTATGTTCTGTTTATTACTTTACCATTACTGTGTAATATGTGCATAACATATAGTACAAATGACCAGCTGATCAGTGGTAAATCTCTATTAGGATCGGCCCTAGCTATGCTTTTCCTTTAACCCCATGGTCTACCCCTCGTGATAGGATCGACCCTGGCTAGATGATTCTTCCACTTTTCCGGTAACCATCCATCAATAAGCAATATACTTTATCTTTCAATTACCTTTGAGATGATTCTTTTGGTAGTCATAATATTAGAGCTGTAGGACTGCAGATATAACATATGACACATAAACAATCACAAAAGATAACACCACAATGAAAGGAGTAAGTTACACAAATAATGAAATGCATAGGACATAGAACAACACATGAACTTTATTTAGTAGAACAAATTTATGTATCTTGGTATCCAAGTATGTATGAAAATTCAAAGGTGACTATGTATCGAAGCATATGAACATGTAAAAGAGTTGAGACACGGTTAATAGTTGTGTCAGATTTGGTAAGTGCCTTTATCTGCCAAGGAGGGATCTATGTTTCATGACAAATAATACGAAATCAAGTAGCCTTACATACCTTGCTGTACGACTTCGCTATAACGTCGATATAACCTTACCTTACTCCAAATATTTATCTACAATATAGTAGGTGATAAAAATAGCATTAGCAGCCAATAGATACATTTTGGCAGCCAAATCTCAAAAAAAATAGCATACGGGCAGCAAGTAGGTATTTATAAACTCGAGCGTATTCTTTTAAACTTTTTGCCCCTAATCATATTTTCTATGCACATTCTGATATACATATCTTGTGCATCCTATTTTAGTGCCATAACAGTCTTACAACAGCACACAAAGCACAACACATAACAATTCTATGCAACATACAAATAAGCGGCATAACGTTACGTCCCTTTGCCCCATTAT
Source organism: Solanum sejunctum (assembly GCA_025642045.1). Taxonomy (NCBI): domain Eukaryota; kingdom Viridiplantae; phylum Streptophyta; class Magnoliopsida; order Solanales; family Solanaceae; genus Solanum; species Solanum sejunctum. Next base: position 2,378 of record JAOTQJ010205007.1, read on the forward strand.
GACGTTGACGATTCCAAAACTTTACCAACTTCAACCAAACTGTTCCTGCAATATTTATACATACAAACAGCCCTAAAATAGTTCAAAAATATTCCTCAAAATAGGTAGAGTACGTGCGACCATAGTCCTCAATCAATCAGTCCACAAGTTCCAATTACAAGCACAATTGCGATATCACACAAGAACTCACTTTCGCGGACCATAAAAGTGGTGCAGCAGCTAAGTTACATCACTAACAAACTAAACCTTGTTAGAAATATAAGTCTTACTTCTTAATTCAGCAAACCAAGAAGAGAAAATCCTCTTGAATAACTAGAAAAGTTCACAACAATCCTTAGGACACATGCTGTCTAAAATTTCAGCACAAACATAACTAGCATATACTTCTTGTTTGTCATGGGATAAGTATAACAAATACATGGATATTTTCACTTACCTTAGTCTTCAATGTTCAATTTTCCTTCAAGTAACCTAGAGGGTTGTGTAGGCTACATTGTGAGGTGAAACGAAGAGAAAACAAAGTCTTTAGGAAAGCTGAAAAATTATTTCAAGTAAAAATGAATTAAGGAGTTGTTTTGAGCCTTTTTTAAAGTCTCTGGGCCGACTTTCTTTCGAAAATTTGACCACATAATACCACATATTATTAATTTAGTGAGCCACAGTGTGGCCCTCACACTTGTGCCTAAATACATCTCAAAGTGGATGGGACTTAGTTGCCCATTTTCCAAATTCCTCTTCAGTTAGTTTGGGCCCAATTAGCCAAGTGGGTTGTGGTATACTTAGGCCCTTTTATTATTCATATTGGGCTATAAATAAATTTCATTTATGATGCTAAAACACAGGTTAAAGTTACACCCTTAACACGAACTTTATTCATAATTGGACTTGGACATATTCAACGTCGGGCCTCGTCTCCGTTTAGCTAGCAAATTTAAGCTAAGCAAGTAGGTGACTCACCTGTTAGCTTCTTAAGTCCTATAAGCACCTCAATTTTCTCACTTTGTTTAGGGTTGTGATCTCCTCAAAATGACACAAAACATGTATACACTCGACTTTCTTAAGTGTTAGACGCACATATCGCTCTATAACATGATATTCAAGCACTTTTAGAAATTGGCACTAATTTGAAAGGTTGTGTCATGTTTCATTTGCATATAACTAGTATTGTAAGTTGTGGGGTGTTACATTAATAAAGTCACCATCCAAAATAAGTACCCTCTACCAAGGATTAATGACCTTTTTGATCAATTTCCAGGGGCTAGTTACTTCTCTAAGATTGATCTTCGGTCCAGGTATCACCAAGTGAAAGTGAGGGAGTGTGGGATTCCCAAGACGGCCTTTTGGACTAGGTATGGGCACTTTGAGTTTGTGGTTAGGTCCTTTGGGTTGACTAATGCACCGTAAATATTCATAGATCTTATGAATAGGGTCTTTAAACCCTACCTTGACTTGTTTGTGGTGGTTTTTATTGATGATATCTTGATCTATTCCCATAGTGAGGAGGAGCATTTGGATCACTTGAGGGTGTTATTTCAAATCTTGAGGGAGTAGAAGTTGTATGCTAAACATGAAAAATGTGAGTTTTTATTAAAAATAGGTTACTTTTCTAGGGCATGTAGTGTCTGGTGATGGCATTAAGGTGGATCCTAAGAAAATGGAGGTGATTAGACATTGTCCTAGACCTTTGACTCCATTGGACATTAGTAGCTTCTTGGGTTTGGCGGGTTATAACAGGAGGTTTGTAAATGGATTCTCCCCTATAGCTAAGTTGACCCAAAAGAAGGCAAAATTTGTGTAGACCAATCATTGTGAAAAGAGTTTCCAAACTTTGAAAGATAAGCTTGTCTCTGCTCCTATCTTGGCTCTACTGGAAGGGTTGGAAGGGTTTGTTGTGTATTGTGATACCTCAAGAACTGGTTTGGGTGTGTGTTGATGCAAAGTGGTAAGGTGGCTAGAGAGGTCCATCGGTTGGCTAGATTAAGGGTTAGGTTGGAAGATATTGATAATGGTGGGTTAGTGGTTATTGATGGTTCTAAGTCTTTCTTGATTAAGGAGGTAAAGGCAAAGCAAGATCTTGACCCCGCCTTATTAGAATTGAAGGCCTTGTTGAGAAATGGAAAGGTGGAGGTTTTCTCCCAAGGGAGAGATGGTGCCCTCGGGTACCAAGGTAGATTGTGTGTGCCTAGTGTTAATGACTTGAGAAAGAAGATTTTAGATGAGGCTTATAATTTTTCCTATTCTATTCACCCTGGTTCTACAAAGATGCATAGAGATTTGAGAGAGGTGGAGTGGTAGAGTGGTATGAAGAGAGATATTGCAAAGTTCATATCCGGATATCACAATTACCAACAAGTGAAGGTGGAACATTAAAGGCTGAGTGGCCCAGCCCAAGATATAGAGATTCCTACTTGGAAGTGGGAGGAAATCAACATGAATTTTGTGGTTGGGTTGCCTAAGACTAGGAAGCATTTTGACTCTATTTGGTTTGTGGTTGACAGAATGAAAAAGTAGGCTCATTTCATACCAGTCAAAACTACTTATGGTGCCAAAGATTATGCTAAGTTGTATATTCATGAGTTGGTTAGATTGAATGGGGTGCCTTTGTCTATCATTTCGGATAGGGATGCTCAATTCATATATCACTTTTGGAGGTCTTTCCAAAGAGGTCTTAGTACCAAGGTAAAGCTTAGCACGGCCATTCACCCTCAAATAGATAACCAAGCCGAGAGAACTATCAAAACTCTTGATGATATGGTTAGAGCTTGTTTTTAGAGTTTAAGAGTAGTTGGGATGATTATCTTCCACTTATTGAATTTGCATACAACAACAGCTTTTACTCAAGCATTAGAATGGCTCCTTTTGAAGCTCTTTATGATAGGCATTGTAAATCCCCAATTGGGTGGTTTGAAGTGGGGAAAATGGATTTGTTTGGTTTGTATTTGGTCACGGAGGCCTTGGCAAAGGGGAGGTTGATTAGAGAGAGATTTAAAATAGCCCAAAGTAGACAAAAGCCCTATTTCGATGTGAGGAGGATGGATATTTAATTTAAGATTAGTGATTGGGTCTATTTGAAGGTCTCACCCAAGAAGGGTGTGGTTCTATTAGCAAGAAGGGTAAATTGAACCCAAGGTTTTTGGGTCCTTTTAGAGTGTTGAAGAGGATTGGTAAATGATTCATGAGTTGGAGTTTCCCATTGATATGAACATGATTCATTCGGTTTCCCATGTATCTACATTGAGAAAATATGTGGTGACCCAAATGTTATTGTACCCTTAGATGCTATGTGTGTGGTAGAAGATAATTTGGATTATGAGGAGGTTCTGGTAGAAATTTTAGATAGACAAGTGAAGCGGTTGAGAAACAATGATGTAGCATTCGTCAAGGTTCTTTGGAGAAACCAATAAGTTGAAAGTGCCACATAAGAAGCTGGCACGGACATGCAAAAGTGATATCCATATTTCTTCCACTCTACTCAAGCCTAAGGTATTAATTTAAGTTCCCCTATTGATTTCAAGTCTTAAGTTTCATCCTTTATGTCATTTTCATGCATTCATGTTTATATTGACAAGCTTATGGTGATTTGTGACACTTGTGTCGAGATTTTTGAAAATAGTGTTTAAGTGCGTTGTTGCATTCTTGTTAGGTTGAATTCATTATAATTACTTCTCCTATGTATGTTTATTTGACATTCGGGGATGAGTGTTCCCAAGGGGGAGATATTGAAATGCCCCAAAAATATGCCTCGAAAATGCCCATTATCGTGATTTTCATATATCTCAAAATCTATGAATGATATCAAAAATTTGCCTTTATAATCATGATCAGAGGGAAAAATTGAGTGGAGAATGGGTATAACCCTAATTTTAGAGCAACCATAGAGAAAAATCATTTTCCAAAAATTTGCTTATCTAGTGGCAATCTGCGACTAGACCGCGACATGGACTGGGCACGGATCAGCGTAATTTATCCTACGATGGCTTCGCAATACAGACCTGTCGCAGAGTAGTGTTAGATTTTCCTCAATTTTTCATCTCAGCCTAAGGCATTGGGGCCTCGGCTCAATGACCACCCATGCGTAAAAATACTTCTATTTAGCCATTTTTCAACTCTATATCATTTAAGACACTGTCCAAAACCCTCTCTTACACTTAGTCAAATATTTCATCTAAATTCAAGTGTCCCAAGCTTAATTCCAGATCTCAAGAGCTCTACTCAATCTTTAAGTCTTCTTCAAGTCTACATCAAGGAAATCCCCAAATTTGAGATATGTGGGTTTCAACCATTAGGTCCGTTCACCCATGGTGTGCAACCTTCCTTTTTATGAAAAATGCATCATTCCAAGTTGTGTTACTTATGGGTATTATTAATTATGAATTATGATTATAAATTATGTTGGAATTTTATGAAATATTGATTTGAAACACATGTCTACCTATTTCAAGATTATACTATGAGATGGTTTATCTATTGTGACTATGCATATTTTGGGCTATGAAACTATGACCTATTATGAGATTTGATGATGGATTTCAAGGTATCTTACATAAGGGTTTTACTATTGTTGGTGGGTTGATTTACATTAAGTTTTATCACATTGTTTCACTCTTGAATTACATGATTTTGAACAAGCATTGCACACCCGCCAAATGTTTGATAAAATATTTTGATAAGGATTCTTGAGCTATTGATGATCTAGAGCATGGATTATGAATCTAGTCACTATATGATGATTAAGGAATTGTATGTATGTATTGAATTCATGCAAGTATCTAGTGGCATGTCCAACCACCTTGTTGAGGGGGTGTCAAGCCTCAATCACCTTGTCAGGGGGTGGCATGCCCGTACTACTATGTTGAGGGGTATGTACCTCAATCACCTTCCAAGGAGGTACCATGCCTTGGAGTTCAAGTGATAGTTTGCTTGGGATATGTTGCTATGGTCTCTTCCTACACATGTAATCTATATTTGCAAGTTATATGATTTACAAGCAAGTTTTACTTCAAGCATTGATCATGCATGCCAGATTGATATTATACTTATCTATTGCCTATTACTATGCATTTTGGCTATATTGACTTATGTCTTGTTGCATTGCATCCTAAATACTTAATACATTCAAATGTACTAATGCATACTTTTTCCTACATGATATCACCTTGTAGGAACCGGAGCTCCTACGAACATCCTCCACATGGCTAGATTTGGCTTCTTGAAGATAAGCTTTTGCTGAGTCCTCGAGTTTGGGGACACTAGCTATGCTACTCTTTCTTATGTTATTTCTCTATGTTTATCTTTAATATTATGAGGGTGTGCTGAAAAAGTGTCTTGGCCCTCGCCTAATCTATGCTTAGAGGTGCTTTTGGAACAATTGATGTATCTATGCTTTGAGCTTTGACTCTTTATGCTTTATAAATGTCAAGACTTCCTTTAATCCCTTTATCCTTTGTTTATATTCTTGTTGTTGTTTACTTTGCTTCCGTGACCAAGAATGTGTAATTGATATGCTAAGAGGCTTATTTGGGTCCCTTTGGGTTCCCATTCATTGTGTCATCTCTAGGCTTGGATTGTGACACTATTGAGCAAGCCCCTACTAATGGGTAGTCTAGAAATCAACCTGTACTAGCGGGTGACTTTTATTCCCTATGATGGCATATAGTTATGGGACAATGGGATTCTACTAACGGTCTCATGCCTCTTCTAATGGGGAGCTTCTGCATTTCTCCCAAGGTCCACTAGATGCTAAGTAAAACTTTCACGGAATAATCATAAGCATGAATCATAGAGTCATTTAATATAGAGAGGCATTCAACAAACCCATCCCTTTATCATTTAGAACATTAATCATCATCATAAGGATAGATCTTAAATCATGTCTATGCCTCTACTAATGGTCTATCATTATCTCATAATGATAGTTAGGTGAGAGAACTCATATCTCAATCATTCATACATTCTTGAATTCAATATCATTCTAAGAGCATGTGATGTCATGGGATATCTCATGATGCAATGCACTAATACATGTAAATTAGCTTTAAGATCTTGAAACTGGAAGGAAATATGCATATTAATATGTATTCATGACAACCAACCCATACTTGAAGTAACCCATAAATCAATTTACAAACCCATCACTTGAAATCAATATGATACATGAGTCAATATACACCAATTCATGAAATTAATGTGATTCAGACTTAATTCATATACAATAATAATAATAATAATAATAATAATAATAAAATAAAAATAAAGCATGAATTTAAGTAAAATCAAGCAACCGTCTATCAACTTCATAACCCAAAATATCATAAGCTTGGAAAAATCACAATAAGTCATGAAATCATGAAATTTACTAACTATTCATATATAAGAGTAGTAGGATTCACCAATTTAAAAGATAATTTAAGAAACTCATACCAAATCTTCATGACCCCCATATTGCCTTGTAAAGAAACCTCAAGTAAAATCATAAATCCGAAGTAAAACAACTTGTTTTATAGTTTCTAATGCCTATAGGTAGTAGAATTCATCAATTTCACACCATTCTTAGCAAAACCATCAAATGTCTTTAAAACCCTAACATCCATAATATAGGAATCCAAAACATAGTATCTATGACGTGAAATTAAATATTATTTATAATAATATAGGTTAACTAACATCATTCATATTATAAGCAATTAGAATCATAATATGAAAATCCATGAAGAATTACATACTTGAAATTAACGAATGGAGTGGAAAATAATTTGGGTCTCCATGAGTGAAAGGAACCTATGGTTTAAACCCACATGCCTTGGTAGATGTAAAATGGAAGAACCTTTTAAAACCCTAGGTTGATTTTCTCTTGAACATTAGAAAGAGAGAAATTGAGAGAGAGTGAAAATATTTTGGGTTTAATAGTTTGATTGAGAGAGTTTTGAGTGTCTTAGTAAAGGTATGAGAAGATAAAAGGGTCAAAACATACCTTAGGATGCTGAAAAATATATGGAAGAAATAACCCTAAAGACCCCACATAAAACTAAAAGGATGCTTGGACGGAACCTTCTAAAAAGGTCATCCATGACAGGTCAACAACACTATGGCCTGTAATGTTGCGTCGTATGCACCGGCAGCTTGCCAGTGCTTCATAAAATGCACATAACCATTTGGTCCTATCACAACCTAAGCCTAGGGCCCATACATGACCGGCGAATGAAAAACCCGAAGGAACCCCAAATAAGCCTTATAGCATATCATTACACATCCTTGATCGTGAAAGCAATATAAAACATAATAAGAAACATGAACAAGGGTAAATGTGACTAAGGGAGATACTTAAATAACATAGATGAGTCAAATCTCAAACATAATACATAACGTGTCCAACTAAACCTCTAAATATAGATACTTAACGGGGGCCAAGACAAAGCAACCGGGTTCAGCCTCATAGTCAAAATAGCAATAAGGAAGAAGGAATCACATAACATAAGAAACATAGACCAACGTCCCCAAAATGGAGGACTCACCAACAAGCTTGAGTAAAACCATATTAGCCACGTGGGTAGAGATTCTCAAGCGAGGCTTTGGTTCCTACATGTTGATATCATGTAGGTATAGAGTATGCGTTAGTACGTTGGAATGTATTAAGTATGTGGGATGCAATGTAACAACAGATAAGCTTCATAATCAAAATGCATAAAATAGACAATAGGCATAATATAGTAAAATGGCAAGTATGTTAAATGGATAAGTAAAACATGCTTAAGTAACTCATGCTTGCAGATGGCATATAATATTGTGAGAATAGACCATCATATATTAGTGTGAGGTACCAACCACTCACTTGGGTTTAATGAGGTACCAACCCCTCACTTTGGTTAATGATGTACCAACCCCTCACTTTGGTTAATGAGGTACCAACCCCTCACTTTGCTTAATAAGGTGCCAACCCCTTACTTTGGATAATAAGGTACCAACTCCTCACTTTGGGTTAATAAGGTACCAACCCCTCACCTTGGTTCATTTCATCACTATTGCTACCTTCCATGAAATCAACTCATGAATACCATACACTCATCCTCATAAAGTTATCATGTACCTTCACTTCCTCTCATCATTATACATCATATACATAACATTGTTTCATCATCATTTCATCATCATATAATCATCATAACACTATTCAACTCATAAAACATGCATTGGACCTTCAATTCCTCAAGTAACCGCAGACGGACATTTTATCAAACACTTAGGGGGTGTAATGAGCGTAAAAAACCATGCAATTTAGAGATGGAATCATGCAAGAAATCTGTAGTAAAACCATCAATCAACACCTTACAACACCCCCAAGACATTCACATCAAAACTCCTCAGCAAATCCAACATTAGATCCAAGATTTAGAGCTCAAAACATGCTAAAACAATCATACTTTCATGAACTAAAATCACTTTGCAGTAAGTTTCTCTATATATAAGACCCACATGTAAAATCAACTTCAAATCATACAATATTATTAAAAAGGAAGCTTAGGCACTATGGGTGAAAGAACCCAATGGTTCAACACCACATACCTTGATTTTGGAGAACCCTTGAAGAAGATTGGAAATGGAGACTTAAAGTTTGAATGAAATCCTTGATGAAATCCTTAAGATTGGTATTGAGTTTGGGACATGAATTTAGGATAAAATATGAGTCTAAGTGTTTGAGAGGATATTGGAGAATTTTAAGGATAGGTAAAAACATGTATGGGAACCCTTGGGACCAAGACTTGAAATTTTTGGACCGAAATCAAAAAAAAGGCCAAAATAACACTTGTTTGCGTCGCAGAGGCAACACAGATGCTCACTGCAAATCTGCATTTATTGCACAAATGAGTTCTATGAAAATGGGCATACATTCTTTATTTGAACTTGGAATGAGTGAAACGAAGCACGTTGGAAAGCTAATTCAAATGGCTTTCATTTGGTAGGTCATAGCCACTTAATTTTTTATGTGCTAAGAGATATGTTCCTTCAAAGTTGACCCTCCTAAAGAGCGTTTAATGCGATTTTTGAATATTGATACGGTTGCTCTAAAATTTGGATTAGACCTATTTTCCACTTAATTTGACCCCATAAACAAGAATAGGAAGTCGAATTTTCAAAATAACGAATGAACTTTTAGATATAAGGAAATTACGATTCCAAGCACTTCTGAGGCACTTTTTCGAGCACTTTTTGGGCCGTTTCAATATCTCCCCCTTGGAATATCCGTCCCTGAATGTCAAAGAATCATACAAGATAAGAGTACTTATAAAGAGATTACCCCAAAAACAATGCAACAATACACTTTAAAACACCATTTTCAAAACCTCGACGTAAGTGTAAAATCATCATAAACTTGCCAACTTAAATGGGAATGCATATGAATGACATAGGGGCTGAAACAGAAGACTTGGAATCATAGAAAGGGCTTGACATGTTGTCATAAGCTTGAATAAAATGAAAGAAGTATGGATATTGCTCTTCCATGCCCGCTCCGGCTTCCCCAGAGACACATATAAATAGACGAATCTTCCCAAAGGGCCTTGAAGAACACTACATCATTATCAATCAACTTCTCCACTCATCCATCCAACACCCCCCACCAGAACCTTCTCTTAAGCCAACTTACCCTCCTTAACACCTACAACGTCAAAGTGTTCTATAACACTAAAGTCACCAACATATCACATCCACCTAGAAGCATTAAAAAATGGACAAACCATAGCCATACCATAGGTAATTCCCAAACTTACACAACCTAACCATCCTCCCTTTATACTCTATAAGGACTCACAATCCTCAACTCAATTATCAACCTTAAATACACCTAACCTACTTGGTACCCTGACGCTATTATCAACTACCATCTCCCACTTGGGAGACAACCCCGACGCTATGATCTTCTCACCCAAAACTTCTAACTCTAGTGAGGCGGAATCAAGGCCTTGCCTAATCTTGACCTCTTAATCCAAAAATATTTGGAATCATCAAGAATGCTATACCACCATACTCAACTTCCCTCAACTTAACTTCCAATCTAACCACTGATGGACCCCACTAGTCTCCTCTTTGGCACCATCAACAAACATACTAAACTACCTAGAGCACCGACCACAACATTATTATTATCGGGGAAAAATAATGCACACTCATTCATAATCCTTAAAGAACTCTAACCACCTTCTTGCTATCCACAATGCACACCTATCATATTTAACAAACAACCTCTCATCCTCCAAGACTTGCAACACTACCCCCAAATAGTTCACAGGCTCTAAACAAATCAATACCTCATTACTAGAGACCACCACAAACATACAAAGGTAGGGTTTTAAGACCCTGTTCATGAAACCCATAAGCACAACCGATGCATAAGCTAACCAAACAACTCCACCAATATTCAAAATGCTTACTCCAAGTAAAAAGAAAGGATATTTAAGGATATCACCTACCCTCATCCTCACTTGAGAACAAAACTTGAACCCCAAATCAACCTTAGAGAAGTGACTAGCCCATTATAGTTGACCAAATAGATCGACCACTTTTACCAATCATATTACAACCTTACGAGTTCTACACTCATTAGACACATGCTATGCAAGTAGCCCAAACTACCCCAAGACCCCCTACACAACAAGCTAAGTCATCATACTACAAGAATACTTATAATATGCATGTACATACTTTCAAAGAGTCAGTAGTTATTTTTCAAATCATATCAATGCACAATTGGACTAAAAAGCCAAACATCATTCATAATAATTCATACTTAGGCTCAAATGCCAAAATTATAATTTCATAGTCATAATACTCATGCATAGAAATAGCTCATTCATATACAAAATGGTGCAAGAACCCAAAATGCTTAAAGAGTCAAAATCAAAGACATACATATGATCACAATATTGTCATAACCAACATTTTATCAAAACCATACCATAAAACGAAATTGGCCTTACCCATAACATAATTTTTTTTCAAAATAATCTGTGTACATGAATACATATGCTATGAACAGTGAGGAAATAACATGGGTAATTAAGACTCCATTTAGAAATCAACATTTATAATATGAATTTAAAGTGAAAACATAATTAATCTCATATTTAAATCCATAGTGTAATCTCTCATGCATAAATAATTTCAAAAGGGGAATATGCATGCTTATAACTTCATAAACCCAAAGTAAATCCTCATATAACAGTCTAAATCACATTAAAATCATCAAATAAATACTACCCATGCATCAATAGAATCTTAGGAATCATAATATTCAAATTCCAAATTAAAATAAATAAAATCCATATAGGTTTTGTTAAAAATAATTTTGGGTCTCCTTGATTGGAAGGGATCAATGATCAACCCTCATATACATAAATCCTACTAGCACCCAACCTTCTTCCTTATACTTGTAATACTACCCTCAAATGATTCATATGCACTACCTCATTAGGGAATGAACCACATTATCATCACCAAAACTACCATAAACCTATTAGGGTAAGGACTAGAGATCTTACTCATAAGACCTATAGGCATAACAGGTGTACTAGTCAAACAAAAGGACACTACCCCAAAATTCAAAATATCAAAAAGGACATTCTAAGCTTCATCTACCACTAACAACAATTGTATAGACAAAATAACTTAGGTTCAACACCTCCATTTCTCACAAGATGACAAATGTAACCCCTTAGAGACCAATTGTACCTTAAGTCAAGAATGGTCCTACCTCCTACCACTTTGACAACCTCCCACTCAAAGACGAGTTCATTAGGGAATCAATGCTACCTCTATGGGTTTTACCATCCATGAAGACATAACATGCATGTAATCATTTCATCCCTATAATGACATCCAAATCCACCATGCCAACTCCAACCAACCACAAAGCAAGACCTAATATAATGCAAACCCGGATCAATACCTATAAACCTTCTGGCAACAATATACCTAACCAAGAGGATACACACCAAAGAGCCACACAACCACTTGGGCACACAAGAAGCCCCACCATCAACAAAAAGAATAGAGAAGAAATAGTGAAACTCAGATCCATCAAAATCAAAACCTTCTACTTACCTTCCTTAACTTTTCTCCTTAAAGAGGTATGATCAACTAAAAGAGCAAAAAGAACATTCGTTAAAGGGGAAAGCCCTATCTCGCTTCTAAAGCACGACATAGACCATGAAGAAGGGAAATATTTTCTAAAACATCTCATAGCCTCCTACTCATAGTTGTGGTGCACAACACAACCGTGAATAAGATTCTAATCGATGTGGTGTGTTAGAATCTAAGGATCTATCAACCTAGTACTCTGATACCATCTTTGTCACTACCCAAACCTAGGGCCTAGACGTGATTGGTGAATAGAGAACCTGAAGGAACCCCAAATAATCCTCGTAACATATCATTACACATCCTTGGTCGCGAAAGCAATATAAAATATCATAAGAAACATGAACAGGGGTAAATGGGACTAAGGGAGAGAGAGAGGGAGTTTAATACTTAAATAACATATATGAGTCAAAGCTCAAACATAATACATAACGTGTCCAACAATAACTCTAAATATAGATACTTAGCAGGGGCCAAGACAAAGCAATCGGGCACACCCTCATATTCAAAATAGCTCTAAGGAAGAAGGAATCAATGCATAACATAAGAAACATAGACCAACATCCTCGGAATGGAAGATTCACCAACAAGCTTGAGTGAAACCATACTAGCCACGTGGGTGGAGATGCTCAAGTGGGACTTCGATTCCTACATGGTGATATCATGTAGGCATAGACTATGCATTAATACCTTGGAATGTACTAAGTACGTAGGATGCAATGCAACAATAGATAGGCTTCATAATCAAAATACATACAATAGACAATAAGCATAATATAGCAAAATGGCATGTATGTTAAATGCATAAGTAAAACATCTTTAAGTAACTCATGCTTGCATAGGACGTATCATATTTGTGAGAATAGACCATCATATATTGGTTTGAGGTACCAACCCCTCACTAGGGTTAATGAGGTACCAACCCCTCACTTTGGTTAATGAGGTACCAACCCCTCGCTTTGCTTAATGAGGTACCAACCGCTCACTTTGGTTTAATGAGGTACTAGCCCCTCACCTTGGTTAATTTCATCACTATTATTACCTTTCATGAAATCAACTCATGAATACAATACTCCCATCATGATATATTTATCATGTACCTTCACTTTCTCTCATCAGTATACATTATATGCATACTATTGTTTCATCATCAGTCCATCATCATCTCATCATCATATAATCATCACAACACTATTCAACTCATAAGGCATACATTGGACCTTCAATTCCTCAAGTAACCCTAGCCAGACATTTTATCAAGCACTTGGGAGGTGTAACCGGGGTAAAAGACCATGCAATTTAGAGATGAAATCATGCAAGAAAATCTATAGTGAAACCATCAATCAACACCTTACAACACCCCTAAGACATTCACATCAAAACACCTCATCAAATCCAACATTAGATCCAAGATTTAGAGCTCAAAATATAAAAAGACAACCATACTTTTATGAACTAGAATCATTGTGCAGTAAACTTCTCAATATATAAGACTCAAATGTAAAATCAACTTTAAATCATAGAATATTAATAAAAAGAAATCTTAGGCATCATGGGTGAAAGAATCCAATGGTTTAACACCACATACCTTGACTTTGGAGAGCCTTTGAAGAAGATTGAAAATGAAGACTTGAAGCTTGAATGAAATCCTTAAGATTGGTCTTGAGTTTGGGACTTCAATTTAGGATGAAATATGAGTCTAAGGGTCTGAGAGGATATTGGGGAATGTTAAGGATGATATGAGGGTGAAACAAAGCTAAGTATAGGTAAAAACATACATGGGAACCATTGAGCACAAGATTTGAAAGTCTTAGACCGAAAAAAGGCCAAAATAACACTGGTCCGCGTAGCGGATGCTCACTGGAAAACTGCATTTTATACATAAATAAGTTATACGAAAATGGGTATAAATCCTTCATCTGAACTCGGACTAATGTAAAATGAAGTGAATTTGAAAGATAATTCAAATGGCTTTAATTTGGTAGGTTGTGGGCCACTCAATTCTTTGTGTGCTAGGAGATATGCTCTTTCAAAATTGACCCTCCTAAATAGCATTTATTGTGATTTTCAAATTTTGATACGGTTGCTCTAAAATTTGAGTTAGACCCATTTTCCACTGAATTTGACCCCCTAAACAAGAATATAAAGTCAGATTTTAAAAATAATGAAGGGATATTTAGATATATAGAAATTAAAATTCCGGGCACTTCTGAGGTACATTTTCGGACACTTTTGGGGGTCATTTTAGGTCCGAACTCCGAATGAGGTAAAATTAGTGGTGTTAGAAAGATCGTTGAAAGAAATTTTATTTGATAGGTTCCTTAGCATCTAATTTGTTGTGTGCTAAAAGATATGATAATTTAAAGTAGACACATATACGAACTCATGCTAGAACTTAAGCGATTGGAATAGTTACCACTTGTCTTGACAGGAAAGGGGCTTGGAGTTGTATGAGGGCTCGTGGAGGGGCTAGATAAGGCTGTTAAGGGCTTAAGAGGATTGGAAAGGTATAAAATACTATTCATAAAGACTGGTCAGATCAATCCACGAAGGCCTAGTTATGGGTCGTAAATAAATGCATGACTTGTATTGCATGTCATAAATCAAGATCTAGAAATTATCCCACCAGGCTCCAAAATTGGGAACCCTTCCATGATCCATAAATTTCAGCACGAGCCATAAGTCCCTTCGTAGATCCATTCTATACTTAACCAATATTTCTATTTTTTAGTACCAATCTAAGACCCATTATTACTACCCATATAGCACTTTCACGACCCATAGAATCTTCTCGTAGTTTACTTCTAGAATTTGAATTTTTTTCCCAAAGAAAACCCTCTAATCCATGAGGCCTTTGTATGGTCATTAAACTAAAGCACGACCTGTACTTAGGTCTCATGATTTAATCTCTGGGACCAAATTTTCAACTTTTGCCTTAGCCTTAACCTCAAACTTATGGGTCGTTACACCAACATATAATACCATGTGAGCTACTACATGAAATCTAACATAACCCCCTATGTTGGCAGAGGGAAACCACTTACCGGATGGAATTCTATCACTTCGTATGCATCTTTATATAGCATAAATGGCCTATGTGGATCCACTGGTGGCACATAGTTAGGAGATAATGAGATTCATCTCTAGTAGGTCATTCCTCAACTAAGGGAATGAGCCTCAATCTTAAGGTCCTCTCGGTGCTAAGTCATCCCACGTAATCTTTAAAATATGTACTTACTCAATTCATGATACTTTGAATCAGAAGTAGCAAATCATAAGAGTAGCTCGAACTTAGGAACCAAGTAAGAATTATCCCTTGATCTTGGGGACCTTCTTAAAATATTTTTTAGGACAATTGTCAACATGCTTATAGCTTTGACAAATAACTTTTAAACTCAACTTTAATCCCTTAATCATCATCATGAATCATGCAAAACTTTACTTGAAACTTAGTGGGCTAATTCTTAAGTTAAAACATCATAAATTGTGAAAATATATTATAATGACTCCCAGTTTAGGAGCTTAAGAGTACATAAAAGGTTGGACAAAAAATGACCCAGATCCAGTTTACGAGGGTGACCTACAGTCCATCAATGGACTTACGGGTCATAGGTCGGTTCTTAAACATAAACTTTAGGAAAGGAAAAAAGCTTCTAAATGTGGGATAACCCATACACCCAGTGATGGCCCATAAAAAGGATGACAGACCGTAAATAGATAAGGGCCTCAACATGAAGGAAATTTGAAGTTTGTTGGAAAGTAACTTACGAGTTAACAACACTGTCCGTAGTTTAATTCATGGCTCGTAAAATTCTTTCATAGATGAGGTCCAAAAAAATTAGAAAAATGACTAAGTGTGGAAGGACTTTACGAGTAAAACCACGACCTGTAAGTCTATATAGGGCCCGTAAAAGATGGTTTCATAGTTTTGATCAGGAAAATTATTTTAGAAATTTTGGAAAAGTTAACAGGTTGGACAGGGACTACAATTCGTGGTTCAATCTACGGCTCATAAATGGGCTTTCGTAAAATCAATTTGGCAGTTTTAATGACGGGTAGTTTTATTATTTCTGCAAACCCTCTTCCTTAACTACACCATTTTAGGGATCTTAAGGGGACTAAATTAGACCTTAAACCCTAAGGAACTTCCATTTTCTTCATTCTTCCAATTCTGAAAATTTCCTAAGACATTATTCCCTCTAGAAAAGGGGCAAAACAAGCTAGGGTTTTCAAGGTTCTTTTCAAAGGCTTCAAGTTCGAGTTTCCCAAGCTTATTAAGGTATGTGAGTTTGATTTGTGGGTCTCCTTTCACCCCCAAAGTCCTACATAATGTATTTTATCTTTTCTTTAAGATCCATCAAGTAAATATGCTTGTTAATAAATACTATATGATACTTTATGATATTAAATGGTATCCATGATATCCTATTTATATGTATTTAAGATGATGATGAACCCAATGATGAGTTCCACTAATTATAATGTATTTTGCATGTTTAAAGGAGTATATTTTCATGATTTATGCATGATTATACGATTTATGATTGTTCCAACTTAAAAGCTTATCACACATAGTTTTCAAGTAAAGCTTTGCATGGTTATAATGATGATTAGGGCATTAATGATTAGTTTTAAAGTTATGATTTGTCAAAGATATAAGCATGTTGACAATTGCCCTAAAGGATGTTTAAGAAGGTCCCCAAGATGAAAGGACAATTCTCACTTGGTGGTTCCTTAAGTTCGAGCTACTCCTATGAGTTGCTACTTATGATTCTCAGCGTCATAAATTGACCAAGTATATGAATTAAAGATTTTGTGGGATGATGTTAGGCCCCGTAATTAATTCGCTCGAAGTAAATCGTTCAATTGGAAAAGTTATGATGAACATGGCATAATTTAAATTAAGTTCGCATTGCCTAATTATAATTGGAGCATATATTTTAAGTTGAAGTCGGGAGTCCTCAATTGGATTAAAATAGAAAAGTTTGGGGACC
>JAOTQJ010205018.1:0-19499 GCA_025642045.1 Solanum sejunctum
CCTTAAAATACACTGCCCCAAGAATTTAACTCGGCTCAAATAATCAGTCAGCAGCAACAACAACAACCCATAACATCAATTCGACACAAAACATGTATGCACTCGACCCTCTTAAGCATTAGACACACATCTAGCCTATTAACATGAGATTCAAATACTTTTAAAAATAAGCGCTAATTTGACCAAACCATATCATATTTCATTTTTTGTAGTATTAGTATTGTAAGGTGTGGGGTGTTACATCCTCCCCCCTTAGGAACATTCGTCCTTGAATGTTAACACAATTGAATAGCTTAACCAAGTTTAAAACTTTACTTACATAAACATTTGACAACACATTAAGTATTCAATCACATGTACCTATTAGTGTCCCAATTTTGCATGTTAGACTTCCTCTTTAGCTTCAAATAAGTAAGGGTATTTTGACCTTATCGCATCCTCTGCCTCCTATGTTATTTCTTCGGCTTGCTGGTTTCTCCAAAGTACTTTTACTGGCTTGAAGATCTAGATGGCAACAGGTACTTCTTCATAGGTGAGATCTTCTGTAACCTGCACATCCTCAATAGGAGTGATACAGGGTGGGTCACCTATGCATTTTTGAAGCATTGAGACATGAAAAACTGGATGAACCATTGAAAGCTCTTGGGGTAGCTCTAGTTCATATACAACCTGCCCAAACCTCTTAATAATTTTATATGGCCCTAATGTAACGTGGGCTCAGTTTTCTTTTCTTATCAAATCTCATAACCCCTTTCATTGGAGACACCTTTAAAAATACCCAATCCCCTACTGAGAATTTCAGTCCTCTCCTCCCAGCATCCGCATAGGATTTGTGATGACTTTGGTCTATTTCTAGTCGTTGTTGTATCACCTTAACTTTTTTCATGGCTTGTTGTACTAGATCTGGCCCAAGAAAGGTGGCTTCACCCACTTCAAACCATCTAATTGGTGACCTACATTTTCTCCCATATAAAGCTTCGTAAGGTTCCATCTTCATACTCACATGGTAGCTATTCTTATAGGCAAACTCAATGAGTCGCAAATAGTCCACCCAACTACCTTTAAAGTCCAATGTACAAGCTTGCAAAATATTTTCAAGTGTCTGAATGGTGCATTCTACTTGACCATCTATTTGGGGGTAGAATGTTGTACTCAAATTCACTTGTGTCCCTAAACTCCTTTAGAAGGACTTCTAAAACTTTGCAATGAATTGAGCTCCTCGGTTAGATATAATGGAGATTGGAACTCCATGTAGCCTGACTATCACTTTGAGGTATAGCTTGGCATATTCTTCAGCTATATAATTACTCCTGACTGGCAAAAAGTGTGCTGACTTTGTGAGTTTATCAACTACTACCCATATGGAGTCAAACTTCTGAAATGAGGGAGGCAACCTAGTAATAAAGTTCATATTTATCATATCCTACTTCTAGGTTGGAAGCTTTATACACTGTATATAACCTCCTGGCTTTTGGTGTTCTATTTTCACCTATTGAGAATTTGGACATTGAGCCACAAATTCTACAAGGTCCTTTTTCATGCCCCCTCACCAAAACATTCCCTTAAAGTCATGGTACATCTTAGTTGATCCTGGATGGATGGAATATCGAGAATGATGAGCTTCTTCCATTATCTTCTTTCTTAATCCATTAATATCAGACACACATAATCTATTTTGGTAGTAAATTACTCCATCTTATGTATGGTCAAAGTCCTTTATTGTACCTCGACTCACTTTTTCCTTAAGCTACCATAGAATAGGATCCTCGAACTATTTTTCTTTCACCTCCATTAACAATGAAAACTCCGCAGCATTATGCACAATAGCCCCTTTCTTTGGAGTTTCAATAAGGTGAACTCCCAAATTAGCTAGCTGACATAGATCCTTAGCCACTATTGACTTACCATAGCTTGATCACCAGTATTCATTATTGCCTTATGACTCAAAGCATTGGCTACCATATTTGCCCTCCCCGGATGGTATAGTATATAAATGTCGTAATCCATTATTAGCTCTAGCCATCTCCGCTGTCTTAAGTTTAGGTCTTTCTGCTTAAAGATGTATTGAAGGCTCTTATGATCAGTATATATGTCAATGTGAACCCTATATAAATAGTGGCACCATATTTTCAAAGCAAACACAGCCGCTGCTAGCTCAAGATCATGTGTTGGGTAGTTTCTCTTATGTAGCCATAGTTTCCTAGACGCATAAGCAATTACCCTTGCATTCTGTGTCAGTACACACCCTAAGAAAACTTCTGAAGCATCGCAATATACTGCATACCCCTCAGTGCCTTTCAAAAGTATTAGCACAGGCGTAGAAATTAGCTTATTTTTCAACTCCTGGAAGTTCCTTTCATATGCATCATTCTATTGGAACTTGGTTACCTTATGTGTTAACAAACCTCATGTAACAACATGTCAAACCTAGGAAACTCTGAACTTCTGTGGGTGTTATTGGTCAATCTTTCACAGCCTCTATCTTTTGTGAATCAACCCTTATTCCCTCATCAAACACAATATGGCCCCAAGAATGCCACTGATTTTAGCCAAAATTCACATTTAGAAAACTTGGCATATAACTATCAATCACGAAGATTCTGTAACACCTGTCACAAGTGATCTGCATGGTCCTCTTCTAATCTTGAATATACCAAAATGTCATCTATAAACACTATTACAAATATATCCAAGAATGGCTTGAATACCCTGTTTATCAGATCCATAAAAACTGCTGGTGCATTCATTAGCCCAAAGCACATAACAAGAAATTCAAAGTGACTATAGCGCGTTCAGAAAGCAGTCTTAGGTATATCTTTCTCCTTTATCCTTACTTGGTGATAACCTGATCTCAAATAAATTTTTGAAAATCATTTGTCACCATGTAACTAATCAAATAAATCATCAATCTTGGGGAGGGAGTATTTATTCTGAATTGTCACCTTATTCAATTATCGATAATCGATACATAATCTCAAGGTGCCATCCATTTTATGTACAAATAACACTAGTGCACCCCACGAGGACACACTAGGTCTTATGAAACCCTTATCCAATAAGTCTTTTAACTGCTTTTTTAATTCTCACAATTCTGCTGGGGCCATTCTATATGGACAGATAGAAATAGGTTGAGTACCTAGAAGTAAGTCAATACCAAAATCTATTTCGCGTTCAGGAGGTAAGCTTGGGAATTCTTCAGGGAACACATCGACAAATTCATTCACTACTGGAATTGACAGAAGAGTTGGTAATTCTCCCTCCATATCCCACACTCTAACTAAATGACATATATCCCTTTGGATATCATCTTTCTGGCCTTAAAATAAGAGATAAACTTTCCCTTTGGTGCTCCAACATTGCCTTCCCATTCCAAAACTGCCTCATTTGCAAAGTGGAAGTGCACTCTCTTAGTTCGGCAATCCATGGTGGCATAGCAAGAAGCTAACTAATCTATATCCATTATAACATCAAAATCTACCATTTCTAGCTTAATTAGGTCAGCCAATGTGTCACGGTCACAAACAGTTACTACATAGTCATAACAAACCCTTCTAGCCATAATAGATTCACCGGTTGGTGTGGAATCAAATGGTTTGTTCAATAGTTTGGGTGTTCTCTTAATCTTCCCAGCAACTAGTGGAGTAATGTATGATAGTATAGAACTAGGGTTAATTAATGCATATACATTATGTGAAACAATGGAAAATGTACCTGTGACCACATTAGGTGAAGTTTCTAAATTTTGCTGACTTCCCAGAGCATAAGTGTGATTCTGGACTCCACTAGAGCTAGCTGCCCCTCTAATACCTCTACCACGACCTGTAGGTGCTTGTTGACCCCTACCTGATGGAGGAACTGACAATAATAATAAAATTACTAATCCAATAGATTATGTTATACCACCCATACGTCTTCTCGAGCAATATCTTATCATGTGCCCTGGCTCACCATACCAATAACAAATATTTATCCCAATGCAGCATGTACCTGAATGACTTCTTCCACATTGTTTGCAAGGTTGTGCAGGAGTCATTTGCTAGCCTGATGAATATGCCATTGTCCAAGTACCTTGCCCTTCACTTCTTGGACCAAACTGATTTCCCCTAGACCCCTGAAGTTGCGATAGAGCACTGGCTGTAGAGTAGGAGGATGATGACCTAGGTGGTATATTAGAAAATAGAGGTATAAGCTCACCTTGGGATGGTGCAAATTGCCCTATAGACCTGGCCCTCTTAGATTGCACCCTTTGTACCTCTTGTGTCCTTCTCCTTTGCCTCTGATCCTCCAATTTCTGTGCAAAAGCCTGCATTCTCGCTATATTCATATCTTTGTTCAAGGAAGAAATGGTATAGTCTCTGACCAGATCTATAGCTAATCTATCCACATATCGAGGAACTCTATATGCCATAGTAGCAAATACATTAGGAGCACATCTGACCAGGGAATTGAATTGAAGGCTATACTCCCTCACGCTCATACTCCCTTGGTGGAGATTTAAGAATTGATCTACACGGGTCTATCAGATCTCTAATGCCAAGTAATGTTCAAGAAATGCTTCTTTGAATTCTGTCCAAGTAGTTGGAGGTTCATCTATGCCCTTAGATTGCTTCCAAACTACATACCCCAATATAGCCACACCCTTCAAACAATATGTCACTAACTCGACAGCTTCTATACCACTCACGTGCATAATATGTAAAGTGCGCTGAATCTGATCAATAAAGTCTTGGGGATCTTCATTAGGATCTCACCCAGTGAAGGATGGAGGGTCTAAATTAAAGAAATCATGTATCTTTGTGCCAACTGCCCTATTCGCACCACCTGTACCTATAACTGGACCTTTCTTCCTTTGACCTTGACCAACAACTATATGAGTCAATAGTTGGATTGGATTTCTCAGATCCTGTATAGTAGCAACAATAGGTGGTTCTGGGGGAATTTCACTACTTCTGGGTTCATCAGGAACTGGAGGAGTTGGAGATGTCTGTGACAGAGACTCCTCTTGAACCTCATTTTGGTGTCTCACCTGACTGGGTATACCAACTACCACTTCTACTCCCTTCCCTTTACCTTTGTTTTGCCTGGTTTTTGGCATACTTACTGCACAAAACAATTTAGGAATTAGACATAATGCACCTATTACACTTGGATTTATGGCACGATATGAAGAATGAAAAGAAAGTAACAACTCCTAAATGTCACGTAGCCTCTTGCCTATAAATGTGGTGCACAACACATCGATAAACAAGATTCTACATAGACACAGCTTTGTAGACTCCCTTGGACGACCCGCTCTAATACCACTTCTGTCACGCCCCAAAGTTTTGATAGGGTGAACTGGCACCCATTGTCGATAATGCTTGGGAGAATTAACTTGTATCTATATACTTTCTATACATATAATGAGGGGGGGGTCTATGCTTGGCATGCCTTTCAGAAAATAAACAATGATAAAAAGCCAAAAGAAAATGCATATGACTAGGCCATTGGGGCCACGGTGTCTAAAGTGCGAGACATGACCACACTTTAATTTACATAGTCTATAAAGCCTCTAAATAAGAGAAATTATCTGACAAGGGTTGGGACAGGCCCCGCCTTAACTAACTATACAATATAAACATATAAGCTCTAGACACACACAAAGCCCCAGAGCAACTTGGAACTTGGTATCAGCAGCTGGATATCTTGTACTCCTACTGGGAGATCTACTAGCACCTGTACCTGCAACATGAGATGCAGGTCCCCTCTAAGTGACGTCAATATGAGATAATGTACTAAATATATAAGGCAAGATATACTATATATGAAGTAATAACTCTAATGAGACCATACATTGGTGCAAGATTAGAGACCACCTTTAGTTATACTGTGGAATCATATACGTTATGTTCTTTAAATTACTTTACCTTTATTGTACAATTTGCTCACAGCTGTAACACAAATGACTAACTGACCAGTGGAAAAACTATATCATAATCATCCCTAGCTAGGTTCTTCCTTAACCCCTCGAGCTACCACCCGTGGTAGGATCATCCCTGGTAAGGTGATTCTTCCACCCCTCGAGCTACCACCCATCAATAAACAATATACTTTATCTTTCAATTACCTATGAGATGGTTCTTTTGGTGGTCATAATAATGGAGCTGTAGGACTGTATATGTAGCATGTGACATGTAGAATCATACAAGACAATATGACAATGAAAATAGTTCGTTACACAAATAATGAAATGCGTATGAAATGGAACAACTTGTGAACTTTATTTAGTAACAAGAACCCATGTAACTTGGTATCCAAGTATGTATGCAGATTTAAAGGTGACTATGTATGGAAGCATGTCAACATATCAAAGAGTGGAGACATGGTTAATAGTTGTGTTGGAGTTGGCAAGTGCTTTTATATGCTAGGAAGGATCTTTGTTTCATGCCAAACTATACGAAATCAAGTAGACTTACATACCTCATTGTATGACCTCATTACTACCTCAAGATAACCTTACCTTACTCCAAATATTTATCTATAACATAATAGGTGATAAAACTAGCATTAGGAGCCAACAGGTACATATTGGTAGCCCAATCACATAAAAGACAACACACGGGCAGCAAGAGGGTATTTATAAACCTGAACGTATGCTTTCAACCTTTTCACCCCTAACCGTATTTTCTAATACACATTCTCATATACACAGTATGTCCAGCCTATTTTAGTGCCATAATAGTCTTAGAATAGCCTACAAAGCACAACACATAATAATTCTACACTACCTACAAATGGACAGCATAATGTTACCTCCCTTCGCTACATCTAGACATCGACAATCTCAAACCTATTCCAACTCTAACCAAACTATTATAAGAACATTTAAACATAAAAATAGTACTAAAACAGTCTTATAACAGCACCAAATAAGTCATGAAGGACGTGAGCCAATAACCTTCCATCCAACAACCTACAAGTTCCAATCAACATTACACTTAAGATAACACAATAAAATGATTTTGTTAAGTGAAACCAAAATCAGGGCAGCAACCTTAGGGTAATATTTATACCTAAAACCATATTAATAAAATCAATTTCTCTTCATAAAACAGCCCACAAACCATAGAGAAGTCACTAAAACAAAAGGCAAGTGTGCATCAACTTTCTAAATACATGCTGTCCCAAATTTCCAGCACAAATATACTAGCATATACTTGTTGTTTTTCATAAGAAAACCATACTAAACACATGCATAAACTTACTTACCACTACCTTCAAGGTGTATGGCTTCTCTAAGAGCCCTAGAAGTTCCTTTTAAGCTGCTTCACAAAGTCAAGATACGTTGAGAGAAAACTTGGAGACAATCTATTTTTTTTTGTTGGTCAAGTTAACAATGACTTGAGGGAGTTACCGTAACCCTTATTAAAGTGGGTTTTTGGCCGCCTTGCTAAGTCATTCAAAGTCTTATTTCACCAATCAGGTGATGCAGCTCCTTTCTCTTTTCATTTGGGCCTTTTGGGGCTCCACATTGGTTGGGCCTTTGCTGCCCATTTTCAGCTTCCTTCTTAATTAGTTTGGGCCTAAAGTATCCAAGAAATTGTGATGTCTTTGGGCCCTTCTAATATCCTCCTTGGGCTCAACATATAGTCCATTTATGATGCTAAAACATGGCCTAAAGTTATACCTTTAACACGGACTTTATTCATAATCGGATTTGGACAAATCGACGTCGAGTCTTGTCTCCATTTAGCAAATAAATTTAAGCTAAGCAAGTAGGTAACTCACCTGCTAGCTTCCTAATTCCTACAAGCACCTCAATTTTCTCACTTTGTTTAAGGCCTTCATCTCCTCAATT
Source organism: Solanum sejunctum (assembly GCA_025642045.1). NCBI lineage: Eukaryota > Viridiplantae > Streptophyta > Magnoliopsida > Solanales > Solanaceae > Solanum > Solanum sejunctum. Next base: position 7,838 of record JAOTQJ010205018.1, read on the forward strand.
CAACGCAAAACATATATGTACTCGACCCTCTTAAACGTTAGATGCACATCTAGCCTATTAACACGAGATTCAAGCACTTTTAAAGATTAGTGCTAATTTGACCAAACCATGTCATGTTTTATTTGTATAGTACTAATATTGTAAGGTGTGGGGTGTTACAGTTTCATCAATATTTCTTGGTTGTTAATGCTCTCTAGGTCATTCATGATGGACATAGTTACTATGAGTCGCTAAGTCTCCATATTCTAGGGTTGTAGCCACAAACAATGTTTAGTTCTTAACTTTTGACATTTATGAATGGATTCTTTTGATTATTCCTATATTACTTTTACATATATTGCATAGTCTGGCTAACTAGATGGTAAATTTGTTGTTCACTCTAAATTCGAGAGATGTTGGAGCGAATAAAACATAGTAATATAGGGAGCTTGTCTGACTAGGAAACTAGGTTAATTCATGTAAGGAAGACCCGACAAATACCCTAACACCTAGCTTAGTTTATAATATAGGAATATAACTTTAAAGCACTTGTATTGGTTTGTCTATCCTTACTTAACAATGTAGCTAGGCAGTCAATAACGATAGGCCAGCAGAGGCATGCAACCCTGTTCAGGTAATTTAAACCCCGTGAATAAGTAGTCAGGAACCCAGATATAGATGCAAACATTGAGACTAAATGGTATCGTTAAGGTTACAATTCTGGAATTGCTCATTAATTAATATCTTAACAACAAAAACCAATTTAGATTTGAAGTAATTTAGTTATTTAATGTCATTGCATAAACCTTCCAATATTTTTACTAAAAGCACTTCAAACGTGATAGCTTGGATTGGTTGCTAATTTCATTTAAACCCCTTGGGTTTGACAACACAGATCCTTAATCAGGTCACTATATTACTTGTTAAACCAGGTACACTTATGTGTGCTAGGAAGCAACAGCTACCTATGGCTCTAAGTTATGTTTTATAGATTATGAGGGATGACTTTACACTGAGTAAACTTGAGATTTGGATTTATTTTCATTGGTTGAGGCATGACCCATTAAAGATAAATCTCAAAGTCCCTAACTATGTGCTACCATAGGATCTCTTGTAGCCTAGGCTTGTGGATCCGCATAGACCATTTATAGGATTAATATGCATGCAAAGTTGATGAAGTTCCACCTGGCAAGTGGTATTCCCGTGCCAACATAGGGGGTTGTGCTGGATTCCATGTAGTAGCTCACATGGTCATGTATGTAGGTTAAGATCATTTGCCACAACTTTATGATTTTATTATATGTTTTCATTACCTTGATTTCTCATGCATTGACTCCTTTCCATATTCTGCTATATTCCTTGTGCATGTTTAAGCTCACTTTTATGTACTTTTCATCTCATACTACTTTATGTTATATTTTTGAATGATGGCATAACAATTTCATATGCAAAGTACCTCATATATTTAGTATATTTTAATATACTAACGTATATTTTTCCTACATAATCTAACCATGTAGGGATAGGCATTTGAAATAACACCAAAAAATTGCCTGAAAACGTGCCTCGGAGTGCCTGGAATTTTAAATTCCATGTCTCAAAATTTGTTTGTTATTTTGACAACCTGGCTTTGGATTCTTGTCGGGGGTCCAAATTAGGGGACAAAGGTCTAACCTCGATTATAGAGTGATTAAATCAAATTATGAAATATCACCAGGTGCAATTTCCAGAGAGGAAATTGCGTCCCCTTAGTGTCCCAGAGATGTGTTTTTTGGACACTATTTTTCCTTGCCTTGGTCCAAGACTTTAAGTCTTGGGCCTAAGAGTTCCCATACGTGTTTTGACCTATACTTAGTCTTATTTCACCCCCATATCATCCTAAACATTTCCCAATGCTCACTCAAACACTCAGTCATATTTTCACTCCCCAAACTCAAGTCCCGAACCCTCATCACAAGCTAAGGTTCTCCTTCAAGGTTCTTCTTCAAGCTTCAAGTCTCCATCCTCAATCTTCTCAAAGTTCATCTCCATGCTAAGGTATGTGGTGTTGAACCATTGGGTCCTCTCACCCATGGTGCCTAACCCTCCTTTTCATTAATATTGTATGACTTAAAGTTGATTTTACATGTAGGTCCTGTATATTTTGAAATTTACTGCACAGTGATTTTAGTTCATGAAAGTATGGTTGTTGTGGCATGTTTTGAGCTCTAAAACTTATATCTAATGTTGGATTTGGTGAGAATTCTTGGCAGTGCTGCAAGGTGTTGATTGATGGTTTTACAATAGAGTTTCTTGCATAATTCCATCTCTAAATTGCATGGTCTTTTACCCCCATTACACCCCCTAAGTGTTTGATAAAATGTCCGACTAGGGTTTCTTGTGGAATTGAAGGTCCAAAGCATGAGATATGATATGATTGATGTTATAATGTTGAAATGAGCTTATATATATGATGTATTTTATGTAAAGTGTTGCATCAGGCCCAATCCAGGGGACTAAGAATCTAGACAACTAAGGTAAGGGTTTGTACTCATCAACTGATGTAGGGGTTTGTACTCATCAACTGAGGTAGGGGTTTATACTTATCAATCGAGGTGGGATTTTGTACTCATAAAACCATGTGCCAGGCTAAATAAGGTATGATTATCATCAACCATGTGAGGGGTTTATACCATACCACCAAGGTAATAGGGTGAGATCATCATGAATCGACCAAGGGGTTTATACTTTGGAAGTCTAGTGGTCGATTCTTCACTAATGATATCCTATATGAGTATGAGTTACTTAAGCATGTTTTACTTATGCATTGATTATACATGAAATATTGTTACATCATGCTTATTACCTACTGTTATGCATTTTGTTTATGGTGCCTATCTCTTGTTACATTGCATCTTACATACGTAGTACATTCAAACATACTAACGTATACTCTTGCCTATATGATATCGTCATGTAGGAACTGGAGCCAAAGTTGACCATCTTCCTCCATATAGATAATGTAGTTCTATTCAAGCTAATTGATGAGTCCTCCATTTTGGGGACCTTAGTCTTTGATTCTCTTGCTTTGTATCGAGACACTCTACTTTATATCTATTTTGACTATGAGGGTGAGCCCAATTACTTTGCCTTGTTCCATGCTCTTATATATGTAGTAGAGGTATTTATTGGACATATTAAGTATCTATGATATAAGTTTAACTCTTGTCTTTTGACCACTATATTGTACAAGCTTTTCCCTTGGCCCCATTTTCCCCATTTATTAATCTTGAGTGCTTGAGTTATTGCTTCCATGACCAAGGATGTGTAATGATGCTTTACGAGGCTTGCTTGTTGTCTCTTTGGATTGCCTTTGCATTGTGTCACATCTAGGCCCTAGGCTTGGATCATGACAAACTTAATATCAGAGAACTAGGTCAATAGATCTTGGGAGTCCAAACACCACTTCGATTGTAGTCTTATTCATAGTTGTGAAGCATGTCATGACTACGAATATAAGGCTATGAGGTATTTTAGGAAATGTTTTCCTTCTTCATGTTCTAAGTCATGCTATAGAGTTGTGATAAGTTTTTCTCCCCTAACTATTGTTCTTTCCTATGCTAGATCATGCCCAACACTAGAAGAAGACGAGCCCAAACTCCCAAGAAGTAACCTACAAATGGTGAGCTCTGGGAATCTCTTACTTTGCTTGCCCAAGTAGTGGCCAACTAAGTCCAACTAGGGGCCCAAGACCCTCAAGCTACTAGCTTAGGAGCTAGGGTAAAAGACTTCATGAGGATGAATCCTTTTGTTTTCCTTGGGTCAAAGGTGGATGAAGATCTATAAGAGTTTATTAATGAGGTCTACAAAATCTTAAATATCATGGGTAGTGGCCCGAATGAAAAGGCAAAGTTGGCGGCATACCAAGTCAAAGGGGTAGACCAAATTTTGTATGAGCAATGGATAGGGGAGAAATAAATGGTTATGTGGTTCATTGGGAAGAATTCAAATTGGCCTTCCTTATCAATTTTTCCCTCTTGAGCTTACGGAAGAAAAGTTGATAAAGTTTGTAAACTTGAAACAAAGTGCTATGAGTGTGAGGGAGTATGCCCACAAATTTAATAAACTTTCAAAGTATGTTCCTCACTTGGTGGCCGACCCAGATCAAGGATGAATAAATTTGGGATAGGGGTCTCCGACTTGGTGAAAGAAGAATGCTGGTCCACCTTGCTTATTGGTGATATGGGCTTGTCTTGGTTGATGACATATGCTGAGCAAATAGAAGAAGAAGGGTTGAGAAAGAGGATGGGCCATGAGACCAAGAGGATCCATCTTGAGGGCAAGTTCAAAAAGGGGGATAGATGTCGTCAAGGCCGAGGGCCTTCTCATGCTACTAATTGGGGGTTTGCCAATGACTTCCCACAAGGTGTTGGTGGTGTGGCTCTAATTGATGTGTGTCCTAGTTGGGGAAGGAATCATAGAGGCCCATGATTGAAAGATTCTAATGCATGCTTTGGTTGTGGGGAGCTTGGTCACAAAAAGGTAGATTGTCCCATAAATTATGGCAAAGTTCAGAGTGCCAATGCAGCTCCATTGGGTAGGGGTAGTCCTCAAGGTGATTCCTCAAGGCACAACCGATTTATGCTCTACATAGAAAGCAAAGGGTTAGTGAGGTCCCTGATGTTGTTACCAGTATGTTAAAAATCTTTGACTTTGATGTGCATGCTTTAATTGATCCGGGTGCTACCCTTTCGATTGTTACCCCTCTTATTGCTAAAAAATTCCATGTTGTCCCCGGTTGTTGCATGAGTCATATGAAGTGTGTACTCCAATCGGTTCCTCTATTTGTTGCTAGGAAAGCTTATAGAAGTTATCCTATTTGCATTTTGCATAAGTTGTTACCTTGTGATCTTGTTGAATTAGACATGGTAGATTTTCATGTCATACTTGGGATGTATTGGTTGCATATTGATTGTGGAACCCATAGGGTCAAGTTTCAATTTTCTAATGAACTCGTCCTCGAGTGGGAAAGTTAAGATGTAGTGGTCAAGGGTAGACTCATTTCATGCATTAAAGCCCATAAGTTGATTTCTAGGGGGTGTTTGTATCATCCTATGAGGGTTAAAGATATGGAGTCCAAGGTCCTCTCCATTGAGTTGATTTCAATTGTAAGTGAGTTTCTTAATGTCATGCCAAATGACCTTCCTGGTGTTCCTCCCAAAAGGGAGATAGATTTTTGCATAGATCTCCTTCCCCATACTCAACCTATCTTTATTCTCCCTTACCATATGGCCCCCGGCGGAGTTAAAGGAGTTAAAGAAGCAACTGAAAGAATTGTTGGAAAAGAGATTTATTTGACCTAGAGAATAACCTTAGGGTGCACCTGTGTTGTTGGTAAAGACGAAAGATGGGTCACTTAGAATGTGAATTGACTACCCGCAACTCAATAAGGTCACTATAAAGAATAGATATCCTCCTCCAAGAATTGGTGACTTGTTTGACCAATTGCAAGGGGCTAGCTTTTTCTCTAAGATTGATCTTCAGTTAGGTACCATCAAGTAAGGGTGACAGGGTTTGATATTCCCAAGATGGTCTTCCGAACTAGATATAGGCACTATGAATTTGTGGTGATGTCCTTTGGGTTGACTAATGCACTAGCCATCTTCATGGACCTAATGAATAGGGTTTTCAAACCCTACCTTGATTCCTTTGTTGTGGTCTTCATTGACGATATTTTGACCTATTCACATAGTAGGGAGGAGAAAATAGGTCATTTGAGGGTTGTATTGTAAGGATTGAGAGAGGAAAGGTTGTATGCTAAATATGAAAAGTGTGAGTTTTGGTTGAAGGAGGTTGCATTCTTGGGTCATGTGGTGCCGGGGGATAGTATTAAGGTAGATCCTAAGAAGATCGATGTGATTTGAAATTGGCCTAGACCATTGACCCTGTTAGATATTAGGAGTTTCTTAGGCCATATGGCTTACTATAGAATGTTTGTGAATAGGTTCTCCTCCATTGCTTTCCCTATGACAAAATTGACTCAAAAGATGGTTAAGTTTGTGTGGACCAATGAATGTGAGAAGAGCTTCCAAACATTGAAAGATAGACTTGTGTCCGCTCCTATATTGTCACTACCGGATGGACTTGAGGGTTTTGTTGTGTATTGTAATGCATCTAGAGTTGGTATGGGTTGTGTGCTAATGCAAAATGTTAAGTTCATAGCGTATGCCTCTAGGCAACTCAAGGTGCTTCAAAAAAACTACCCTACCCATGATCTTGAATTGGCTGCCGTGGTGTTTGCATTAAAGATTTGGTGTCATTATTTTTATGGGGTGCATGTGGATGTTTTCACCTATCATAAGAGCCTCCAATATGTTTTCACTCAAAAAGACCTCAATTTGAGACAAAGAAGGAGGCTAGAACTGTTCAAATATTATGACATGAGTGTGCATTATCATCCGGGTAGGGCAAACGTGGTAGCAAGTGCTTTGAGTCAGGTGTCCATGGAAACCTAGCTCATGTAGATGGTGGTGATAGGGAGATGGCTAGGGAGGTGCATAGATTGGCTAGATTAGGGATGAGGTTAGAAGATGTGGGTAATGGTATGGTTGTTGTTGATGGTTCTAAATCTTCTTTGGTTGGTGAAGTGATAACAAAACAAGATCTAGACTCCTCCTTACTTGAATTGAAGACATTGGTGAAAGAGCGCAAAGTAGAGGTTTTCTCCCTAGGGGAAGATGGAGCACTTAGATATCAAGGTAGGTTGTGTGTGCCTTGTGTTGATGGTTTGCAAGAGAAGATCCTTAATGAGGCCTATAATTCTTCTTACACTATCCACCCTAGTTCCACCAAAACATTTAAAAGCTTGAGGGATGTGTATTGGTGGGGAGGAATGAAGAGGGGCATAGCCAAACATCAAAGGTCGAGTGGCCTAACCCTAGACATACAAAATCCCATGGAAATGGGAGGTGATTAACATGTATTTTGTGGTTGGGTTGCCTAAGACTAGAAAAGGTTTTGATTCCATATGGGTGATGGTTGATAGGATGACAAAATTGTCTCACTTTCTACTAGTTAAGACTAAATAAGGGGATGAAAAGCATGCAAGGTTGTACATCCATGAGTTTGTGAGGTTACATGGGGTTTCTTTATCCATCATATCGAATCATTGTGCACAATTCAGCTCACACTTATGGAGGTCTTGTCAAAGCATTTTTGGTACCAAAGTTCATATTAGTATGGGTTTCCACCCTCAAATGGATGGCCAAGATGAAAGGACAATTCAAACACCTGAGGATATGATTAGGGCATGTGTCTTGGAGCTTAAAGGTAGTTGGGATGATAACCTTCCATTGATTGAGTTTGCCTACAACAATACCCATCGCTCTAGTATCGTTATGGCTCTATTTTAGGTTCTTGATGGGAGACATTGTAGATCACTGGTGGATATGTTTGAGGTTGGAAAGGTGGCCTTGTTGGGCCTGGATTTGGTTATAGAAAAGGACAGATCTTAAATTCAAAGTGGCTTATTAGGTTTACTTGAAGGTTTTTCCAATGAAAGGTGTAGTTCTCTTTGGTAAAAATGGGAAGTTGAGTCCAAGGTATGTTGGTCCTTATGAGGTGATAAAGAGGGTCGGCAAGGTAGCCTATGAATTGAAGTTGCCTGGTCAAATGAATTTGGTTCACCCTAGTACTCCATGTCTCTATGTTGAGAAAATGTGATGGTGATCCTAATGCTATTGTGCCTCTTGATGTTGTGGGTGTTGTTGAGCATAACATGACTTATGAGGAGGTTCCGATTCAAATCCTAGATAGGCAAGTGAATAGATTAAGGAATAAGGAGGTGGCATCTATTAAGTTCCTTTAAAGGAACCAACAAATCAAAAGTGTTACTTGGGAGGCCAAAGCGTACATACAAAAGTGGTATCCTAATCTTTTCCAATCCACTCAAGCCTAAGGTACTAAGGCTACATCTCCTGTGTGATTCAAGTCTTATGTTTCAGCTCCTATGTTATCCACATGCATTCATGTTTATGTTGGCAAGTTATGATGATTTTACACTTATGTTGAGTTTTTGAAAGTGATGCTTTAAATGTAATGTTGCATTTTAGTTGGGGCTGGTTGTTTATGATCATTCTTGTCTTATATGTCTCTTTTAAATTAGAGAACAAATGTTCCCAAGGGGTAGATATTAAAATCACCCCCAAAAGTGCCCAAAAATGTGCCTTGAAATGCCCAAAATTTTAAATTTCATATATCTCAAAATTAGTTCATTATTTTAAAAATTTGACTTCGAATTCTTGTTCAGGGGGTCCAAATTAGGGGGTAAAAGGTCTAACCTTGATTTTAGAAAAATTAGATCGAGTTATGAAATGTCACCAGGTTCAATTTTTAGAGAGCAAATTACGTCCCCTCTGTGATGCAGAGATGTGTTTTTGGGACACTGGTTTTCCTTACCTTGGTCCGAGACTTTAAGTCTTGGGCCTAAAAGTTCCCATATGTACTTTGACCTATTCTTAACCTTATTTTACCCCCATATCATACTAAACAATTCCCAATACTCACTAAAACATTAAGTCACATTTTCACTCCCCAAACTCAAGTCCCAAACCCTCATCACAAGCTAAGGTTCTCCTTCAAGGTTCTTCTTTAAGCTTCAAGTCTCCATCCCCAATCTTCACCAAGTTCATCTCCAAGCGAAGGTATGTGGTGTTGAACCATTGGTTCCTAAGCCTTCTTTTCACTAATATTGCATGATTTAAAGTTGATTTTACATGTGGGTCATATTGAGAAATTTACAGCACAGTGATTTTAGTTCATCAAAGTATGGTTGTTTTAGCATGTTTTGAGATCTAAAACTAGGATCTAATGTTGGATTTGGTAAGGTGTTTTTGGTGTGAATGTCTTGCGGGTGTTACAAGGTGTCGATTGATGGTTTTAGAATATAGTTTCTTACATGATTCCATCTCTAAATTGCATGGTCTTTTACCCTCATTACGCACACCCCAAGTGTCTGTTAAAATGTTCGGCTAGGGTTTATTGTGGAATTGAAGGTCCAAAGCATGAGATATGACACGATTGATGTTATAATGATGAAATGAGCTTATGTATATGATATATTTTATATAAAGTATTGCATTAGACCATGCCCAATCAAGAGGACTAAGAATCTGGACAACTGAGGTAGGAGTTTATACTCATCAACCAAGGTAAGGGTTTGTAGTCATCAACCGAGGTGGGGGTTTGTACTCATCAACCAAGGTGGGATTTTGTACTCATCAAACCATGTGAGTGGTTTTTACTTCACCACAAGGGTGAATAAGGTGTGATTATCATCAACCATGTGAGGGGTTTGTACCACAACACCAAGGTAATGAGGTGAGATCATCATGATCCGACCAAGGGATTTATACTTTGGAAGTCTAGTGGTCTATTCTTAACTAATAATATCCTATATGAGTATGAGTTACTTACGCATGTTTTACTTATGCATTTATCATACATTCCATATTGTTACATCATGCTTATTGCCTATTATTATGCATTTTGTTTATGGAGCCTATCGCTCGTTACATTGCATCCTACATACATAGTACATTCAAACATACTAACGCATACTCTTTCCTACATGATATCTTGATATAGGAACTGGAGCCCAAGTTGACCATCCTTCTCCATATGGCTAGTGCGGTGGTATTCAAGCTATTTGGTGAGTCCTCCATTTCAGGGACCTTAGTCTTTGATTCTCTTGCTTTGTATTGAGACACTCTACCTTATGTCTATTTTGACTGTGAGGGTGAGTCTGGTTACTTTGTCTTGGCCCCTGCTCTTATCTATGTAATAGAGGTGTTTGTTGGACATGTTAAGTATCTACGATATAAGTTTAGCTCTTGTCTTTTGACCATGATATTGTACAAGCTTTTCCCTTAGTCCCATTTTCCCTATTCGTTGATCTTGAATGCTTGATTTATTACTTTCGCGACCAAGGATATGTAATGATGCTTTACGAGGATTGTTTAGGGTCTCTTCAGGTTCCCCTTGTGCCATGTCACATCCAGTCCCTATGCTTTGCTCATGACAAACTTAGTATCAGAGGACTAGGTTGATAGATCCTTGCAGTGCAGCACATCGCGTCGATTAGAGTCCTATTCATGGTTATGAAGCACGCCATGACTATGAATAGGAGACTATGAGGCATTTTAGGAAATGTTTCCCTTCTTCACATTCTAAGTCATGCTATAGAGTTGTGGTAAGTTCCCCCTCCCCCCCAACAATTGTTCTTTACTATGCTAGATCATGCCGAACACTATAGGAAGATAGGCCCAAATTCCCGAGAAGTAACCTACCAATGGTAAGTTTCGGGATGCTCCTACTATGCTTTCCCAAGTGGTGGCCAACCAAGTCCAACAAGGGGACCAAGACCCTAATGCTACTACCCCAGGATCTAGGTTAAGAGACTTCATGAGGATGAATCCTCCAATTTTCTATGGGTCAGAGGTGGATGAAGATCCATAAGAGTTCATTGATAAGGTCTACAAAATCTTAAATATCATGGGTGTTGGGCCGAATAAAAAGGTGGAGTTGGCGGCATACCAACTCAAAGGGGTAGCCAAAATTTGGTATGAGCAATGGATGGGGGGAGAAAGGAAATGGTTATGTGGTGTTTTGGGAAGAATACAAATTGGCCTTCCTTAATCGATTTTTCCCTCTTTAGCTTAGGTAAGCAAAGTTGGTAGAGTTTATGAACTTGAAACAAGGTGCTATGATTGTGAGGGAGTATGCCCTTAAATTTAATCAACTTTAAAAGCATGCTACTCACTTGGTGGCCGATCCTAGATCAAGGATGAACAAATTTTTAATAGGGGTCTCCGACTTGGTGAGTGAAGAATGCTAGTCCGCCTTACATATTGATGACTTGGACTTGTCTCGGTTGATGACATATGCCAAGCAAATAAAAGAAGAGAAGTTGAGAAAAGGAGGGGTCTGAGGCCAAGAGGGCCCATTTTGAGGGTAAGTTCCAAAAAGAGGCTAGATTTCATCAAGGCCAAGGGCCTTCTCATACAACTAATAAGGGGTTTTCCAATGACTTCCCTAGGACAAAAGGTGTTGGTGGTGTGGCTCCTATTAATGTGTGTCCTAATTGTGGAAGGAATCACAGAGGCCCATGTTTGAAAGATTCTAATGCATGCTTTGGTTGTAGGGAGTTTGGTCATAAAAAGGTTGATTGTCTAAGAAATAGTGGCAAATTTTGGGGTGCAAATGTGGTTCCATTAGGTAGGGGTGGTGCTCAAGGTGGTTCCCCAAGGCACAACTAGTTTTATGCTCTACATGGGAGGCAAGGGGTTGGCGAGGTCCCCAATGTTGTTACCGGTATGTTGAAAATCTTTGACTTGGATGTGTATGCTTTGATTGATCCAAGTGCCGCTCTTTCCTTTGTTACCCCTCTTGTTGCTAAAAAACTCCATGTTGTCCCAGATTTGTTGCATGAGGCATATGAAGTATCTACTCTTATTTGTGCCTCTATTGTTGCTAGGAAAGTTTATCGAAGTTATCCTATTTGCATTTTGCATAAGTTGTTACTGTGTGATATTGTTGAATTAGACATGGTAGATTTTCTTGTCTTACTTGGGATGGATTGGTTGCATACATATATGCTTCTATTGATTGTATAAATTGTAGGGTCAAGATTCAATTTCCTAATGAA